>JBAIZL010000016.1:2811805-2829305 GCA_036971475.1 Prosapia bicincta
AATGTTGATTATTACAGGATAAAACAAAAAAGCAAAACAGCAAAGTAACCCGTCATTGCAACTTTGCTAATTAACGATATGACTTGGAACTTATCCGATCCTCGTCGTGTCGCTCATTGTGTGCTAACCCTATTATGTATACTTGAAAGTGTTGTGTCACGAGTTAAAATCCTTACAGAAAAGTGTATTTTTGGTATATGCACATGAGAGTGAGTTTTTGGGGGAGGAGGTTTGACGAAGTCTTTGCCTCGGGTGCCAACAAACCTGGTGAACACATCCTACTAGATTTAGTATCGTCAGTTAAATCAAAAATATTGTCATCTGAAATCAATATTTCCTTTTACCATTGTACCCTTGTCCCTTTGCTTATTAAACTAATATAATATAAAAGTTATATTATCTTCTTTAATTTAGCAAAGAACATAAAGGATTCAAGGTTACGTAGGCTGTGTACTTCGTGCTGTCACCTCTTATTAGTGACGTCACAGATAGATTTTGTAAAAATGTTACCGTATTTTCTGCTATGGGCCTTGAGAGCGTTGGTTAGTAAACGCACCAAACAAATATATTAGAGACTCCTCTCTAGTTTGAAAGATAATTACTAAAAATCCTGTAATGAACCATCAATAAACTAATTACATTTTAATTTGAAACAAATCTATGATTAACAACAAGTCATATTTAAAAAACTGTATTTTAAAGTGAATTCCTACTGATGTTAACAAAGAAAAATTTCATAATTATTTGCTTATTTCCAATTTATTTCTTTATTTTATTCTTTGCATTCATTTTCAACCTTAGAGTAATATTTATGATGTTGTGTGGTAACCATGTCAACAGTTTAAGGTAGTACAACTCCTATATAACTTTGAGAAATGGATGTATTGGAAAGTTGACCCATTGCCAAAGGTTGCTAGACTCTGAACACGAAGATTCAAAGTTCGAATCCAACTGAACCCCCCCCAAATTTTTATAAGTTAACTATTGAATAAATATGTGAAAAAACCAGTAATAACATCAATTGTCATCTACTATAGGTTAAAATGATGTATTTGAACTTGATTTGATGAGTAAAAACGTATTTTATTAACGATTGAAATTTGTACGAGATATATATCAGGAGGAAGAGAGCTAATAGAAGGAATTAAATAATAAATGCTGTCTATGGTAATTTGCGAGGTACAATAAATATGTTTTAAGTATACAAACCCCCTGAATATTATGGCCTACAGAGGGTAGGAACGGGTAGTGGACATAGGTAGATTCATAAAATCCTTCGGTAAAGGACATGGTCGGAATCACAGGGGCCTACTTATCAGTAGTTTCCATTTAGAAGGAAAACATTTTTTTTAAAAGATAAAAAGTAAGGTTAAAAACATCCAATAATGATATTTGTATAGTTAGGTTGGACTGTTTTATCCCATAATTAATAATTTATGTATAGCTGCAAATTGTCTCAAATTAAACCTTTCAGTCTATAGAAGAAAAAGAAGGGAATACATTAATGTTAGCAGAAAAATCACCAAAGCACTTTTTATACACTTACCAAGGAATATATTGTAATAGATAGAAATATTCTCCGCATTCATAATAAAGAATCTTTCCACCTCACAAAAAGGAATTAAAAAATCAAGAAAATATTTTTTTAATTTAAAACATACTTGAACAATTAAATTAAAAATATTATAAATTGTTTATTCTTGTTCTCTAAAAAATCTCAGCCTATCAACGACCCCTGGTGACGACGTTAGCACTGATGAATAACGAGTACAGTCGAAAACACTCTGTCTCAAATTTTGTTTCGTGCAAATCATAGTAAATTAAGTGGTGCTATGAATGCTTTGCTGGCTGGATGTCTTGGGCAAAAGAATTAACGAATCAAATAAACGCACACAACTAAGACACAGCAAGGCTAATATAAACATTAAGAAATCAGCTTCACATAAAACTTAAATCTAAGTTTCCTAATATAATTAATTTGTAAAATATCAAAACTACAAAAATATAGCTTTGTGTTTAAAACTACACAAAAAAGATTTTTCTACGTTCAAGTTTTGACTCAATCTCCGATCAAAAGTACAAGTTTTAAGAACCTCACGGAAATTCATAGTTTTAACTGAAGGTTATCAAAGAACTGATGTAAATAAGGAATAATTGAGCGATAATAACAGAATATCTGATAGAGCCGTTTTAAATGCGTATTACAAAAGTTGGCTCTTTAGAAGTCAGCTTGTAATCACTGCAAACTCAAATGAAATCTTGACGAATTGAATGTTTAAATATAATATTAATGTAAAAACCTGTCTAGGTTTTAGACGAGAATGTTGTGATTTATTTACTGATCTTATAACAACATCTCGTTCGAATACATTAGCTTAAATTTAATTTTGTTAAGAATAATAATTCATAATTACTGGTTTCCGGGTACACGATTATACGAATTAAAATTTGGAATATTTTAAGATTTCTATAATTAAGTGGTTTTTAACCATATACTGTTGTTTTGAAATAAGAACTAAAATCATGGTTCAATACAAAATTGTTAAATTGGTTAGGCACTGGTAGACCACTATAGTCATATACAGAGCTATAAATGACAACAAAACAATGATGGTTCTTAATATTGTCTATTCTTTATCAACATTCAATTTTACAATTACAAATAATGAGGCTGTTTTTCTCCTTTTTTTTACAAGTCTTAAGCTATCACTGTCTGATGGAACAGGTTTATGTTCGGCTTAGTCTGAGAGTCCACACTTAAGTGAGGCTAACCGACAGTAGATAAACTAATTTAGGTAGATGCACTACCTGGACCAAACTAATCAGATGGGGTACTGAAATACGGAAAACCTGACCGTTCGGAAGGTTCTACTGGTCCCGAGAGTAGTTCTGGAAAAGTGGTCGAAACCGTAGTGTCTGGTTGGAGTTCGTCTCGTCCCAGTGGCGGGCCGGTCAACAGCCAGGCCTTACAGTAAGGCCGAAAGGCTCTAACAGTCTGGTACATGGGTTGTTGCACCAAAGCTCTCTGGCCTGACGTTAATCACCCGGGCGAATATCACGAGTTTACGGTTAGATTCGTAGGGGCTGTGCCTCGTTTACGAGCCTCCATGAAGGTCGACCACTCTAAAACCACACCACAACAAAATCCAAAGACAGTCACCATCAAGTTTCATCACACCAGAAAACTAACTTTCAAAATTTAAGTGTAAATAGACCGCACAAAAGCCTCTAAAGCGTCTAGCCAAAGAATACAATACAGCCTGTCTCATTAATCACACTATTGTAGATATGTTTATAAACAGCACTCATAGGGCACATAGTGTTCTGCAAAGAACCAAGGTTCTCCTCATTTACTATATATCCTTACGTTGTTTAACTAGGAGGTTAATTAGTGAGAGACTCGTCACTTCAGCTTTATTTATTTCTAAAAAAAACAAACTGACCAATGTATAGGTCTTAAACTTGAGTATATATTCTCTGACTGGAACTAAGTTAGTTTATTCTCTCCCTCTCTTTTCCTCTCTCTCTCTCTCTCTCTTCCTCTCCCCTCCACTCTCTCTCTGATTCTCTCTCTCTCCCTCCCTCCCTCTCTCTCTCTCTCTCTCTCTCTCTCTCTCTCTCTCTCTCTCTCTCTCTCACACACACACACACACACACATTTTCTCTTTCTTCCGAAACTATATTGTAATTGTGAACTGAAGTTCTTATTTGTAATAATAAATAAATGATAAATCGTTACTTTTATCCGATATGTTTGTCATGCTCTCAGAAATTCCTATTCATAAATCAAAGTGGAACGTTTTGTGTAGCTTACTAAATTAAAACGAAACTTTTAAAAGGCTTCATCTTATGACCAAGATGTTAACTAGATTCATTATTAGGGAATATTACATATGCCTATATGATATAAAAAATCGAGAATCGACTTAAAAATCGAGAATCGAAAGAATATTTTAAGATTCGAAATCGGAATCGAAAATTTTATTTATCGACCCATCCTTAATTATAACATATTAAAATATATTTATAATTTACTATTTATAATAGTATTTGCTATTAATGTGAACGAGTATAATATATTAGGCTTATTATAAATAGGTAGATAAAGATATCTATTTTTCACACATAGAAACTTTTATTACAATTCTTTATTAAAATTACATAATCTTTTTACTTTTAAAAATTAATTCGAACTCATTCATTAAATCACGCCTCATGGACATAAGAATCGGCCTAATGTAGGGACTGTTCATAAGTAATGTAATGTAATATGACAGGCCACTATTAACATTCCCGTTGTGTTACTTGAAACATCTGCACGCTAGGCTTTTAATCTCAGCTGTTCGACTGAGTCTCTAAAACACGCTCCAGGAAAGGTTAGATCGTACAGAAATAAATCAGGAATGAATTCAGGAATTCAGTGTTGCTATAAATCAAGGCGATTTTGCAAGGGAACGTCAAATATTTTAGGTCTGCAAATTTGAGCAAGAGATGACGTCAGCCCTTCTTTGATGACGTCCTGACGCAACATCCTTTATTGCTTCTGATTTGGTTTCGTCGATATAAAGCATTGGCGCACCAATACTATCATAACATAATAAGATGTGAACGTCGTGGGCGCTGTGCGGCCGTGCGTGACACATTTGGTATTGGAGACAACAGATTGGCCTTGTCAATATTAGGCTGGTATCAGAAACCAAATCTTGACGGAGATTAGATATATGAGAAAGCAGAAACTCTAACCTCCTGTATCAAAGACAAATAAAAACTGTACTTTAATACGAAAACTACCTGTAAGGTTCTAACATCTGTCGTAGCTTTTATACATTCTACGCAGACATTCAAAGTAACTTTAAAGAGCCAGAGGAACTTTACCTTAAAAGTTCACTTCACATATTGAATATTCTTTTAAATCATTTGGTACCTACATCAAACGCAAACGCAAATAGTATTGCAATGTAATTGACCCATATAAAAAATCCCAGGTATACAGGATACAAAATAAAACCTAAGGTTTATCAACAAAATTTTAACATCATTCAGTAAAACCCGAACAGCTTGATCCACTCTTTATCAATGAGAGCCCTGTCTTGTAGCCGGGGCCGGATTTAAAGTTTGGACAACCCTAGAAATAAAGTTCTTGCGCCAAATGATCTCACCATCAATGACAGACTGGTTGACTTGTCAATTTTCCTCAAAAACAAGCTTTATTATAACAAATAATAATAATAATAATACTCATTACATTTTTGCTAAGTTATTAAGTGATTAACAACCAGCTCGTCATGAACAGCAACAAGATTTCTATAAATAATAATACATGATTATTATTAGGCAATGATAGAGGTAACACCAGGAAATATAATTTTAAAATTTTAAAATTGTATTTCAGATTTATTAAATCAATTAAATGCCCAAAGTGCAATATGGCTCGCCCTAGCAACGGTTTTGGTAGACCTGAATCACGATCTACAAATTTGATTATGCTCCTTAAAAACTGCGAAACGCCAATAAAACTCTGCATTCGGTAATAAATATAAATAATAAATATGAACCATAAATTATTCATAAATATAGTTATAATAAATACTGTACAAAATGTTTGGATACCTCTAGCCATAAAGCCCTTGCGCCCCCTCACCACACTATCAATGACAGACTCACTAACTTGTCAATTTTCCTCAAAAACAATTTTTATTATAACAAATATTAATGATAATACATTAATATTATTGGGCAATGATAGGGCTAACTGATGGATATATAATTTCATTATTTTTAAATTGTATTTTTGATTCTTTAAATAAATTAAATGCCAAAGATCAATATTACTCGACCTAGCAACGGTTTAGATACACCTGAATCTCGCTCTATAAAACTATCTATGTGTATATGCTCACTAAAATATACGGAACGCCAATGAGTAACAACTCTATTCTGTAATAAACACAAACAATAAAAAATGAATCATAAATTATTTATGAATATAAGTATGATAAATACAGTACAAAACAAAACTTACCTTACTTTATCAAAACATTGTTATCATAAAAAAAAAATTATGTTGCAAGCCAAGCGCCCCTTAGTATTTGCGTTCCCGCCTAATTGACTTAATGCTAAATCAATCCCAGCCTAGTTGTACCGCATTAAAAAAATAGTAAAAAAACTATCCGGTAGTTTATTGTCCGAGATTAGGTTAATTTTGGTAATAGAATATAATAAATAAAATTCCCTAATGTGAGCTCATTGGTCGATACGTGAGCTGTCCTTCATCTGGTAGCGTTTATTACTCTAGACTTGTACATGTGGGAACCATCGAAGCAAATTATTATAATTTCATATATTATACGATTTTGTTTCCTAATGATGACGTACAATAGTAGAACTGTCTACACTTGAGCACAACTACCCCTAACAGGGCGTGTACGTAGCCTAGGACTATAGGGGTAGTTTTGGAAGACGCATGAGGTCGTCGCGGCCTTGATCCTAGACTCGGAGGTGGGTTTGACCACGTTTAGAGGGGTGGGGGGTATTTTTTCGAAAAAAATAAATTCTAACCCACTGACCTAAGCTAGCCAAAATGGATCCAACCTAACCTAACCTACGTGCGGGGGGTGTCCTCAGCTACGTCCAGGACCTACCCCGGGGGTAGCTCCGGGGGTAGATTTAAGGTGAGGGTAGTTTTCGAAAAAATTTTGGAAAAACGTGTCTTGACTGATAGGGTGAGTCTAGAGTGTATTATCGCTACGGTTGGGGGTGGTTTCACCTAGGGGTAGTTTTTAAATAAATTATGAAATTGCCAAAAATCGATCGGTTGGATCAAATGACCGTACGGGATATGTGTAGAGTCCATTGTGGACCGTTGTGGGGGCGGGTTCACCTGAGGGCCGATTTCAGATTGTCAAAAATAATCAGGGTCCTAGGTAAAATCCACCCGGGAACCAGGCATTAGTTAAAGCCGCCAAGGAGCAGGTAGAGCCAATATGGAGCACGGTCTCGGTTAAAGCCAATCCGAAGCCTTGCCCTAGGTAAAGTAACCCCTGGAACCTGGGCTTAGGTAAAGCTACCATGGAGTCGGGGCCTAGGTAAAGCCTCTTTGCAGCTAGACTTTAGGTGAAGCAGTCAGCCCTTAAGTAAAGCTACCCAAGAGTAGGGCCTTAGGATGGATGCTATATCAATTACAGCCTCTCGACCAAAACAAATACCTCCACCAAGTCTTGGGTAAAGCCAACTTGGAGTCGGGTCCTAGGTAAAAGTCACACCAGGAGTCGTCCAATGGGTAAAGTCCCCCAGGAGCTAGGCCTTAGGTACAGCCCCACAGAGTATGGGATTAGGTTAAAACCACCCCGAAGCCTGCCCATAGGTAAAGTAACCCTGGATTCAGGCATTAAGTGGGGGTGGTTATCAAATAATATATGAAATTACCAAAAAATGATCGGATAGATAAAACGACCAACGGTCCAACTAAACGCTAATTTTAACCGACCAACAATTATACATAGAGTTCAAATAGTCAACAAGCTGAATCGACCAATCACAACGCAGGGGCCCGGTAGGTCTACGCAATACAACGCAAACGGTCGCTGTAAGACGTGAAGGCTTATATACCATGTTAAACCAATATATATATATATATATATATATATATATATATATATATATATATATATATATATATATATATATATATATATATATATATGATAGCCCGCATAATGTGTTAAACAAATACGCATGCAGGCCTACATACATACTATGCTAGGCCAACATACATTGGCCTACTATGTCTGTAAACCACAGGCCAAACCCCTTATGATCTGAGCTACTTTCACCTCCTCTATCAGGTAGAGCCTCAGGCAGGCAACCGTATAATATGGGAGGTACTATAGGGTACATCTACCAATGCATAACCTATCAAGCCCACGTAAAGATTTAATATATTTGATGACGTATCCGCGTTCGAGCGACTCTATGCAGGTATTAGGCCCACCCTAACTAGAGTGTTCTACCCCTAAATGATATGGCTGATGCAGGGCAAGGGGCTATGATTGCCAAACACAAAATTTGTCTATGCTACTAATTTAATAAACAATCCAATAAAGCCTTATCGATTGAGGGAATACGTTTGGCCTACATAGCCGTTGACCGTGTGCTAGACATGTGCAAACCTGCAGAGATAACACATTATCTTAAAACCACAACGGCAGCCGGTGACCGCTATAGCAAGCTTAAAACCCGCACGACTGTGTCGTTGTGAATCTAGGCGCGTGTTTATGTTTTGATTACTGTATCAACTTACTATGGACTATCGGCATACCAAGGCCTACATATATAATTAGAAATCAGTGTAAATAATCAAATAGTCTCAATGGATATAACCTATAGCTGTAAATGTATCTAGATATAAAGTTATATATGGAGAAACACTAATAATGAGGCCTATTACAAAAGGTGAATAAATATATGATATAAAACGATCCTAAGCCAACATGCATGCTATCATACATAGGCGTATATGCCATGTTAAGCCTACATACATGATAGCCCACATAATGTGTTAAACAAATATGCATGTAAACCTGCATACATACTATGCTAAGCCGACTTAAATGAATCCCTAAATGTGCCTACTATGTCGGTAAACCACTGGCCAAAGCATATATGATCTGAGCCTGACACACACACCTCGTCTATCAGGTAGAACCTCAGGCAGGCAACCGTATAATATGGGAGGTACTATAGGGTACATCTACCAATGCATACCACCATAGCTATGTAAAGGCAGCTACCAATGCATAACCTATCACGCCCAACATAGATGACGGTCAACAAATACTACAATATAATTTAAAAAAAAGTCACGGAGCCTATATACATACAGTGCTAAGCCAACATTCATGTTAACCTATATAGGTATATATACCATATTAAACCAGCATGCAATATACTCTAAATAGCCATATATACGCCGTTAAACATATATGCGTGAAAACCTACATTAATACTATGCTAAGCCAACATGGATGATATTCTACATAGGCTTATATACTATGTTAAACCAACATAAATGATAGCCTTATATAGTGTGTTAAATAAATATGGGTGTAAACCTACATAAATACCTTGCTAACCCAACATACATGCTACCCTTCATAGGCGTATATACCATGTTAAACCAATACACATGATAGCCTTATATAGTGTTTTAAACAAATATGTGTGTAAGCCAGCATAGATATTATGCTAAGCCGACAAGGGCCAACAAATTATAACACTTTATATCCAACGCATAGTTTAGCTAATGGTTATCACGCAGTATCCGATCAGTAGCCTGACTACAATTTACCTACAAATTACCACATAATACCCGATACATAGCTAGGCTAATGCTTAACATATAGTAGCCGATGCAAATCAGGCCTCGGGCTAACACATAGTAGCCGATGCATAGATAGCCTAGGGGTCATCATTTAGTATCCGATGAGTAGGTTGACTACAATTTAACACATAGTATCCGATGCATGGCTTGACTATGGGTTATCACATAATATCCGATGCAAATCATGACTAGGGTTAACACAATATATCCAAACCATATCTTGAATATGGGTTAACACAGCGTATCCGATGAGAAGTTTGAATACAAGTTAACACATAGTACCTGTTGCATAGCTAGGCTAATGCGTAACATATAGTATCCGATGCATAGCTGGCCTAATGGTTAACTAATGGTTAGCGTGACTAAGGGTTAACACATAATATCCGATGCATAGCTTGACTAGGGTTTAACACATAGTAGCCGATGAGTAGAACGACTACAAGTTAACACATCGTAGCCGATGTGTAGCCCTACTAATGGTTAACACATAATATCCGATGCATAGCTTGACTAGGGTTTAACACAAAGTATCCGTTGATTAGGTTGAATATAAACTAACACATAGTATCCACTGCAAATATTGGCTAATGGTTATCACATAGTATCTGATACATAGCTAGGCTAATGCTTAACATATAGCAGCCGATGCAAATCATGACTAGGGCTAACACATATTGTCCGATGCATAGATAGACTAGGGGTTATCACACAGTATCCGATGAGTAGGTTGACTACAAGTTAGCACATAATATCCAATGCTTAGCTTGGCGAAAGGTTAACACATCGTATCCGATGAGTAGATTGACTACAATTTAACACAAAATATCCAATGCATAGCCTGACTATGCATTAACCCATCGTACCCGATGAGAGGTTTGGGTACAAGTTAACACAAAATATCCAATGCATGGCTTGGGTAATGCATATAGTTAGCCTATATTCTGTGTTATCTATGTAAACCCACATACTCTGCTAAGCCGGTTACCCGTCAGGTACTAGACACAGATCTATGGTGATGCAAGAGTAACCCTAAGTGTAACCCGCACCCTGACAACAGATACCTAGCATGATCATAACCTACATTGCCTGATAACAGATACCTAGCCTGACCATAGCCTACATAGCTACACAAAAGATACATAACTAGACAATAGATACCTAGCCTGACAACAGATACCAAACCGGGAATCAAATACATAGCCCGGCAAACGATAAATAGCCTGACAACAGAGCTAGATCAAATGACAAACGTTTCAACTAAAACAACATTATGCTAAGTTTAACCGACCAACATACGCGAAGTTCAAACGAACAACATTGACACCAAGTCCAAATAGGCTATGGCTGGTGAAGGCCAGATCAACGTTTCAGCTAATCAAAATTTAAAAACTTACGCTAATCAACCAACATCTACACCGAGGTCAAATGGGTTATGGTTAGTGAAGGCACTGGCAAAAGCCTTAGGCCTTAGACATAATTATAGCTACCAACGCTTACCAAAATAGCTATGTAGGAACCGTCAAGGCTTTTATAATATGGGGCTTTACACATATTGTCTAGGTATGTTGTATCAGCTACAACATACTAAAAATACCTCCATCAAATCTTAGGTAAAGCTACCTTGGAGTCAGGCCGTAGGTAAATCCACCCTGGAGAAAGGCCTTAGGTAAACCATCCCGAAGTCAGGTCTTAGGTAAAACCACCTTGGAGTCATCTTTAGGTAAAGCAAGACCATAGGTAAAGCCAGCTTGGAGTGGTAAAACAGCTATAAATGCTTGGCCAATCTCAATAGCTACGTACAGACAGCTAATATTGCATACCCTATCACAATAACTCCTTAAAGACGGCTACCACTTAACAAGAGCTACGTAAAATCTGATACCAACCCATGACCAAAGTATATAATTACCTCTATCAACGCATGACCAACGGCAATAGCTACATTAAGACATCTACTAATGCCTGACCTAAGCCATCAGTTACGTAAAGTCAATGGATTTTACCTATCATCAGAGCCCTGTGAAGACAGCTACAATATCAGCACAATAGCTCCGTAAAAACATTCACGTGAAGACCTATGTTAGTGCATGAGCTATGCCAAGTGCTCCGTAAGGACATCTACCAATCCATAACCTATTACAATATCTCTTTACACGGCAGATGCCAGTATCATCCTTTCTGTACCAGAGTATGCTGCAAATATCACCTTAGACTCGTTAGGTGCCCGTATGATCCTCTTCCGTACAGAGTATTTTGGTGGTGCCACCTTAGACATGCCACCTTAGATGCCAGGATGATCCTATACTGTAACAGAGTATATTGGAAGTGCTAGCTTAGACATGGTAGGGGCCGTGATGATCCTCTTCTTTATCTTAGTATTCCCTGTAGATGGGTAAAGGATAAATCCTGTTTGAAATGAGAACCGCATGACTAGCGTCTGATCATGGTCATAGGCACAAGTATGTAACTGCCCTAAGGCCCTACCCTGCAGATGGACTAATGTTATAGCAAGTATAGGTGACATACCTATACAGGCAACAGTTAATCCTATACAGATGACCTGCCGATGGTCCGGACGCCATCTTGACCGACATTTTGTCTGACGTCATTTGCTGCGGTTATGTTGATATGTCCAGAGTGCGCTATCGCAGTCGTAACAATATTACTGTAAAGGTTTTATACAGGCATTTATATGTCGAACTCTGTGTGTATGATCTACACCTATAATGAAGTGTATAATGATAACAACACTACATATTGACTTAACACATTATGTAGGCCTATGTACCGTATCATGCATATTGGCTTAATACAGGATATGTGTAGATTTACAGGTATTTCGACTTAACACAATATGTAGGACTATGTAGGTTGACATCCATATATACTTAATACAGGATGTACGTAGGGTAACGTGCATCTTGGCTCAATACAGGGTGTAGACCTAATTAGGGTGTGTCTTGCATATGTCTTAATACAGGATGTATGTAGGTTTACATGATAATTGGATTAACACGGTATGTGTTGCTATGTAGCTTTACGTACATATTGGCTTAATACCGGAGGAATGTAGGTTAACATGCATATTGTCTTAACACAGTATGTAGGGCTATGTAGGGTAACATCCATATTGTCTTATTTCGGGAGAAATGTAGCTTTACATTCATCCAGGTTTAACTCAGTATTTAGGCCTATGTAAGGTAGAGTGCGTATCGGCTTAACACAGTATGTAGGGTAACATCCATGTTGTCTTATTTCGGGAGAAATGTAGCTTTACATTCATCCAGGCTTAACTCAGTATGTAGGGCTATGTAAGGTAAAGTGCGTATCGGGTTAACACACTATGTAGGGTAACATCCATATTGTCTTATTTCGGGAGGAATGTAGCTTTACATTCATCCAAGCTTAACTCAGTATGTGGGGCTATGTAAGGTAAGGTGCATATCGGCTTAACACAGTATGTAGTGTAGCATGCATTTTGTCTTATTTCAGGAGGAATGTAGGTTTACACGCTTATTGGCTTAACACAGTATGTTGGGTAACATACATAATGGATTAATACTGGATGTATACTATTGAGATAGGGCAAGCATTGATAGCTGTTTTACCACTCCAAGCTGGCTTTACCTATGGTCTTGCTTTACCTAAAGATGACTCCAAGGTGGCTTTACCTAAGACCTGACTTCGGGATGGTTTTACCTAAGGCCTTTCTCCAGGGTGGATTTACCTACGGCCTGACTCCAAGGTAGCTTTACCTAAGATTTGATGGGGGTATTTTTAGTAAGTTGTAGCTGATACAACATACCTAGACAATATGTGTAAAGCCCCAGATCATAAAGGCCTTGACGGTTTCTACATAGCTATTTTGGTAAGCGTTGGTAGCTATAATGTCTAAGGCCTAAGGCCTTTGCCAGTGCCATCACTAACCATAACCCATTTGACCTCGGTGTAGATGTTGGTTGATTAGCGTAGGTTTTTCAACTTTTATTAGCTGAAACGTTGATCTGGCCTTCACCAGCCATAGCCTATTTGGAGTTGGTGTCAATGTTGTTCGTTGGAACTTCGCGTATGTTGGTCGGTTAAACTTAGCATAATGTTGTTTTAGTTGAAACGTTTGTCATTTGATCTAGCTCTGTTGTCAGGCTATTTATCGTTTTTCGGGCTATGTATTTGATTCCACGTTTGGTATCTGTTGTCAGGCTAGGTATCTATTGTCTAGTTATGTATCTTTTGTGTAACTATGTAGGCTATGGTCAGGCTAGGTATCTGTTATCAGGCAATGTAGGTTATGATCATGCTAGGTATCTGTTGTCAGGGTGCGGGTTACACTTAGGGTTACTCTTGCATCACCATAGATCTGTGTCTAGTACCTGACGGGTAACCGGCTTAGCATAGTATGTGGGTTTACATAGATAACACAGAATGTAGGCTAACTATATGCATTACCCAAGCCATGCAAAGGATATTTTGTGTTAACTTGTACCCAAACCTCTCATCGGATACGATTGGTAATTCCATAGTCAGGCTATTCATTGGATATTTTGTGTTAACTTGTAGTCAATCTACTCATCGGATACTATGTGTTAACCTTTCGCCAAGCTAAGCATTGGATATTATGTGCTAACTTGTAGTCAACCTACTCATCGGATACTGTGTGATAAACCCCAGTCTATCTATGCATCGGACAATATGTGTTAGCCCTAGTCATGATTTGAATCGGCTACTATATGTTAAGCATTAGCCTAGCTATGTATCAGATACTATGTGATAACCATTAGCCAATATTTGCAATGGATACTATGTGTTAGTTTATATTCAACCTACTTAACGGATACTTTGTGTTAAACCCTAGTCAAGCTATGCATCGGATATTATGTGTTAACGATTAGTAGGGCTACACATCGGCTACGATGTGTAAATTTGTAGTCGTTCTACTCATCGGCTACTATGTGTTAAAGCCTAGTCAAGCTATGCATTGGATATTATTTGTTAACTTGTATTCAAACTTCTCATCGGATACGCTGTGTTAACCCATTGTCAAGATATGGTTTGTATATATTGTGTTAGCCCTAGTCATGATTTGCATCGGATATTATGTGATAACCCATAGTCAAGCCATGCATCGGATACTATATGTTAAATTGTAGTCAACCTACTCATCGGATACTGTATGATGACCCCTAGGCTATCTATGCATTGGCTACTATGTGTTAGCCCTAGTCATGATTTACATCGGCTACTATATGTTAAGCATTAGCCTAGCTATGTATCGGGTATTATGTGGTAATTTGTAGGTAAATTGTAGTCAGGCTACTGATCGGATACTGCGTGATAACCATTAGCTAAACTATGCGTTGGATATAAAGTGTTATAATTTGTTGGCCCTTGTCGGCTTAGCATAATATCTATGCAGGCTTACACACTTATTTGTTTAAAACACTATATAAGTTTATCATGTGCATTGGCTTAACATGGTATATACGCCTATGAAGGATAGCATGCATGTTGGGTTAGCAAGGTATTTATGTAGGTTTACACCCATATTTGTTTAACACAATATATAAGGCTATCATTTATGTTGGTTTAACATAGTATATAAGCCTATGTAGAATAGCATGCATGTTGGCTTAGCATAGTATTTATGTAGGTTTACACGCATATATGTTTAACGGCGTATAAATGGCTATTTAGAGTATATTGCATGCTGGTTTAACATAGTATGTATACCTATATAGGTTAACATGAATGTTGGCTTAGCACTGTATGTATATAGGTTCCGTGACTTTTTTTAAAATTATATTGTAGTATTTGTTGACCGTCATTTATGTTGGGCGTGATAGGTTATGCATTGGTAGCTGCCTTTACATAGCTATGGTGGTATGCATTGGTAGATGTACCCTATAGTACCTCCCATATTATAAGTTTGCCTGCCTGAGGTTCTACCTGATAGACGAGGTGTAAATGTGTGTCAGGCTCAGATCATATAGGCTTTGGCCAGTGGTTTACCGACATAGTAGGCACATTTAGGGATTCATGTAAGTCGGCTTAGGATAGTATGTATGCAGGTTTACATGCATATTTGTTTAACACATTATGTGTGATATCATGTATGTAGGCTTAACATGGTATATACGCCTATGTATGATAGCATGCATGTTGGCTTAGGATCGTTTTATATCATATATTTATTCACCTTTTGTGATAGGCCTCATTATTAGTGTGTCTCCATATATAACTTTATATCTAGATACATTTACAGCTATAGGTTATATCCATTGAGACTATTTGATTATTTACACTGATTTCTGATTACATATGTAGGCCTTGGTATGCCGATAGTACATAGTAAGTTGATACAGTAATCAAAACATAAACACGCGCCTAGATTCACAACGACACAGTCGTGCGGGTTTTAAGCTTGCTATAGCGGTCACCGGCTGCCGTTGTGGTTTTAAGATAATGTGTTATCTCTGCAGGTTTGCACATGTCTAGCACACGGTCAACGGCTATGTAGGCCAAACGTATTCCCTTAATCGATAAGGCTTTATTGCATTGTTTATTAAATTAGTAGCATAGACAAATTTTGTGTTTGGCAATCATAGCCCCTTGCCCTGCATCAGCCATATCATTTAGGGGTAGAACACTCTAGTTAGGGTGGGCCTAATACCTGCATAGAGTCGCTCGAACGCGGATACGTCATCAAATATATTAAATCTTTACTTGGGCTTGATAGGTTATGCATTGGTAGATGTACCCTATAGTACCTCCCATATTATACGGTTGCCTGCCTGAGGCTCTACCTGATAGAGGAGGTGAAAGTAGCTCAGATCATAAAGGGTTTGGCCTGTGGTTTACAGACATAGTAGGCCAGTGTATGTTGGCCTAGCATAGTATGTATGTAGGCCTGCATGCGTATTTGTTTAACACATTATGCGGGCTATCATATATATATATATATATATATATATATATATATATATATATATATATTGGTTTAACATGGTATATAAGCCTTCACGTCTTACAGCGACCGTTTGCGTTGTATTGCGTAGACCTAACGGGCCCCTGCGTTGTGATTGGTCGATTCAGCTTGTTGACTATTTGAACTCTATGTATAATTGTTGGTCGGTTAAATTAGCGTTTAGTTGGACCGTTGGTCGTTTGATCTAACCGATCATTTTTTGGTAATTTCATATATTATTTGATAACCACCCCCACTTAATGCCTGAATCCAGGGTTACTTTACCTATGGGCAGGCTTCGGGGTGGTTTTAACCTAATCCCATACTCTGTGGGGGCTGTACCTAAGGCCTAGCTCCTGGGGGACTTTACCCATTGGACGACTCCTGGTGTGACTTCTACCTAGGACCCGACTCCAAGTTGGCTTTACCCAAGACTTGGTGGAGGTATTTGTTTTGGTCGAGAGGCTGTAATTGATATAGCATCCATCCTAAGGCCCGACTCTTGGGTAGCTTTACTTAAGGGCTGACTGCTTCACCTAAAGTCTAGCTGCAAAGAGGCTTACCTAGGCCCCGACTCCATGGTAGCTTTACCTAAGGCCAGGTTCCAGGGGTTACTTTACCTAGGGCAAGGCTTCGGATTGGCTTTAACCGACACCGTGCTCCATATTGGCTCTACCTGCTCCTTGGCGGCTTTAACTAATGCCTGGTTCCCGGGTGGATTTTACCTAGGACCGTGATTATTTTTGACAATCTGAAATCGGCCCTCGGGTGAACCCGCCCCCACAACGGTCCATAATGGACTCTACACATATCCCGTACGGTCATTTGATCCAACCGATCGATTTTTGGCAATTTCATTTTTAAAAACTACCCCTAGGTGAAACCACCCACAACCGTAGCGATAATACACTCTAGACTCACCCTATCAGTCAAGACACGTTTTTCCAAAATTTTTTCGACAACTACCCCCACCCCGAATCTACCCCTGTAGCTACCCCCGGGGAAGGTCCTGAACGTAGCTGAGGACACCTCCCGCACTTAGGTTAGGTTAGGTTGGATCCATTTTGGCTAGCTTAGGTCAGTGGGTTAGAATCTATTTTTTTCGAAAAATACCCCCCACCCCTATAAACGTGGTCGAACCCCCCCCCAGGCTAGGATCA
>JBAIZL010000016.1:2834305-3004305 GCA_036971475.1 Prosapia bicincta
CAATTTTACAGAATACATTACAAGATATTTTATAATTGTTGACACAGTTGATTTGATTAACTGTAACAGATCAAGTTATTGTTCCTGAGTTTGTTTCATATCCCTTAAACATTTCTCTTTAAATTATTTTTGGAACTTCCGTAGAACATCCTATTGACTTTGTCCTGTTTTAAATACATTTAGGCCTTTTTTGCCCTCTACTATTCTGGTACGTCCGGCTTATTTTGTTGCCAGGAATGTTTTTATAAACTCGTTCCCCGCCCGTCCACCGGATATTTCCTTTGTGGCCGTGTTTACTAACACTGGTGATTGCCTTAACCTTGAGCCTTTGTTTACATTTGTTCGACTTGGTGGGTCTTTCATTCAAACATCTGAATATTTTATTGTCATTGTTGTAACCTAGACAATTCTTGTTTATTTGACGTATAGCGGTTGATTATTGGTACTGCCTTTCTTAATAGCATTTAGTTTTAAAATATTTTTTACTCATTCATAAAACCTTTCATTAAACACGTCTGAATAACTGTTTACTAATTCTTGTAACTTCAACATTTCTTTGTTTGTTTACTATGCAATGATTATTTGTATTCTCCAACTTAATCGTATTTATTTTTAGATATATTTTACGCGTTCTGATTTTCTTTCTTGCGTTTTGGTTACGCCATTGTGCGTAATTCCTGTATTTTATTTTTGTTTTTGATTTATTTTTACTTGGTTTATTTTGATAATTTTTATACTGGTGAGATTTACTTTTAAATTTATTTTTAGCAAACAATTTGGACTTCGTTTTCAAGCAAGATTGATTAGAATTAAAGTGCTTTGGAATTCTTGTTAAGTCTAACGGATTTGTTTCCCGACAATTAGGTCTTTCCCTAACTTGTTGGAATTTTATTTGTTTCGGCTTGTAACCATTTTTATTTAATTCGTTGAATCCTCCCTCGTCATTATTTAATTTGTTTGTTGTAGGCTTGGTTAACCCATTTTTTGTTTTGTTTAATCCCGTTAGCTTACTTGAATCCGTTCTTTCACAGTTTAATAATTCACTCTTCCTCGAATTTTCGCACAATTTGTTATTTAAATTTTTGGTAACCTCGTTCTTAACCTTATTCGTTGACAATTGTTTTGGTTTTATTGTTTGTTCCCCGTTTGTATCGGTGGAACATTTTACATTTTTAGTCATATTTTTGTTTCGTGTTTGTTTATTTTTTAGTTTGTCATCGCCTAACTCGCACAAGGACCCATCTTCCTGATCCTTGCCCGTGAACAGCCCCGCCTGTTCGCTATTCACTATCGGGCACTCCAATGTCGGCTCTACAGGTGTTAATTTGCCGTCGTTAATTTGCCCGTCTATATAAGACGAATCTATTATATTTATTTCCTGTTCCCCGCTTGTAACGTCGGAACATATTACATTTTTGTTAGTATTTTTGTTTGTTATTTTATTAATTTTATTACATCCTATCTCTTGTTTTATATTATTTTTATTATTATTCGATACAAGAAACTCCTGGTGCAGCAGATATCCATCAATCTCGTACGTCATGAACGATCTCTCCATGTTTATCCGGGCTTTTAACGCACACAAAGTATTTGCTCCCAAGATGAGGTCAACCCGTAGATTGTCCACAATCAAGAAAACAAATTCCTTTGTGTGTCCGTTTAATGTTAGAGGTAGCATCGTTTGTAATTTGACTCGTTTACAGGTTGACCCTAATGCTGTGACTATCGCTACATTAGCTATAGGTAGCTCATAGAATAAATTCCCGCTTTGTTTTAGGGCTATGTATTTTTCTGTTTTAATCACAGACATTTGGGCACCTGTATCAACTTGTGCAATTAACTTATGGTCTTTAATTTCGCACTCTATCACTGGACACTGGTCTATATTCTCTAGTGTTACAACCGAGTCAATTCTCTCCTCTAACAAATCGTCCCTAATAGACATGGAAAAACCGTCTAGGCTGATCTTATTATGACGGTAAACCGGCTTTTCCTTCGGTCTCTCGCTCTGAATTATTTTTGACTTCTTTTTGCTTCGGATCTCTAACCTGGTTAACTTATCTCCCTGATTGTTGCCAGAGATCCTCATATTTAGTTTTTTGGCTTGTGGTCGCTTGGTCCGGAGATAGGCGATTTAGGATGAGGGTTTTTAGGATACTTGGTATCTTGGTATTTTGCGGTATCACCATGGGACCTTGGGTTAGGGTTAGGTTGTTGGTTTGGAGCAACCTGCCTCTGTTGACTTCTTTGAGCGATCCCATTACCATTGCCGTTATCAGTAACGCTGTCTAGCTGTTGTAGGAAAACTATCGCTTGTTTGATGTTACTTGTGGGGTTCCCCACACTAGCTAGCTGAACATTACTCCCGAAATGTTTCATTAACATGAAAATTAGATGGTTCTCTGGGATTATCGGGTCTAAGTTTTTCGCCCTGTTTACCATCATAATAAAATACTCTGCCATAGAGTATGGTCCATTATTATGGTAGTGCCCTTGATTTATCTGTCTGCGTACCCTATCCTGCTGGCGATAACTCCAGAAATGCTCCGTGAATTCCTGCCTGAATTCAGAATAAGTTTCTGTATTGTTCTTTATGGCTTTCCACCATGCATCCGCTGCCCCTTTCAAATATCGCTCTACAATTCTTAATTTTGCAGTCTCGTCCATAGTATTGTCTATTTCAGAAAATAGATCTTCTATTTCCCCTAGGAATGTCATTGGATCTTCTTTGTCATTCCCCCAGAACTCAATCCTACGGTACGTAGCCTCCCCGTTCCTGTCTATTACCCTTGGTAAGCAAACTTGTGTTACTATTCCCGCTCCAGCTGTTTGCTTTACCTTTGCGACTTGTTGCTTTACCGTTTTAATGTCCTCTTGGATATCCTGTACTTTCTCGTTTAATTTAGCCGTTTTTGTTTCCGTTTTAGTTTTCAGTCTCTCTATTTCTGTCTCATGTTCGCTTAACTTTTCATATATATGACTTGTCTTAGTCTCATTTTCTTTTTGATAGTCTTCGAATTTTGACTGGAAAGCCTCCCATAAATGTCGTCTTTCCATTTTCTCTTCCTCCCTCCATTGTTTTTCTCTGTCCTCTCTCTCCTTCTCCTTTTGTTTTTCTCTGTCTTCTCTCTCCTTCTCCTTTTGTTTTTCTCTGTCTTCTCTCTCCTTCTCTCTCTGTTTTGCTTCCTCCCACTCTTTCTCTCTCAATTGTTTCTCTTCCTCTCTCCATTGTTTTTCTTTGTCCTCTCTCTCCTTCGCCCTTTGTTCTGCTTCCTCTCTCATTCGTTTCTCTTCCGCCCTCTCTTTCTCTCTCAATTGTTTCTCCTCCTCTCTCAATCGTTTCTCTTTTTCATCTCTCTCTTTCTCTCTTTGTCTTGCTTCCTCCTTCTCTTTCTCTCTCAATTGTTTCTCTTCCTTGAAAAAGGCCATCAATTTCTCCATCTCGGGTTTTGACATTTTGATTTACTATTTAATATTCAATTATTTATTTATGTACTTATTCCTTTCTTTTCGATTTGGTTTAGGCCAGATGGTTCCTACCCGCTCTTTCGACTAAATCTTTATTCAAATTTATTAATTTTGTTTATTTTATTTTTACGCTCTTGGATTTGATCAATTTATATTATTAAAAATGTAATTACATTATTTAAAACATTTTGACTTCATTTATTTAAACTATCTCGATTCATTTCTATTATTTAATTATTCAATTTTGATATAGGGAACCTGTTCAAAGTCCCTACCGTCCGGGCGCCAATTCTGCAACGTCCCCCCACCTCTACCTCTTCTTACCGTCCCTACCACCGCAGCACCACGCGGTCGTTTTGTTGTTGTTTAAATCCTTTCTTGCAGAATACTAAAATTTAATTCTTTACAAGAAAAACATATTTATAAACAACCAAAACTCTGCCTATCACCCTGCTGGTAAAACCGTGCTAAACTCCCAGAGTTAAGTGTATGTTTCCTGCTCGTAGGGCCAAACCCACAACAAGCCTATTCCCGCTGACTACTATTTAAAATACATATAAACCCTCCTAAATAAGTTTATCAATTGTGTATGGTCTAAGTATAGTCACACATGTCAAATTAATAGTCAGCTGGAAAAAAACACATTTAGAATAATACACATAAAAAACACAGAGTCTTACCACCTGATGATGATCTGCAGAAACAGCAAGGGAACGTGCAAAATATGATTGTGTTTAAAAATACCTATTTTAAAAGGCTCCTGTGTCCTCTTAAACACAATCTGCCAGTAGATAAATCTCTGGACTTTTATTACAAAAAACCAACTAATCTTTAGACTAGCTCATGAAATTAGTAGAGAGAAACTCTTTAAAACATTAGGCTTTATCTATTGCCATTTAATGAAATTTAATTAAATTTGTTTACTGATTTGATAATCATTTTTATATTAGTTGGAAAAAGCTAAACAGTTTTTATTGGTTATTTGACACAGGATGGAATGCAAATAATGTTGATTTTTATGACATATTTAACTCTATTTATTGAAATAAAAAAGAAAATTTATCCATCAAAGTTTTACACAATTATATTAGCAAAACAATTCACTGAGATACTTCTTGTTTCTTATGCTTTAAAAAATTATACTTTGCATATAGATTGATAACATAGACATAACATAAAATTATTTTCAAAATTACACATAATAATATTTTATCTCCTATATGGAATTGGTAAATTCATATTTTATGACCTTTAATTTTTAAATTTATAATATTCGAAAATTTCTCATTTTCTTTAAATAAACGGCTTATGGCCAAAAACCTTTTGTAATTTTAATATTCATTATTTTAAATATTCTGAGCACATAAATTCATTTACTTAGCATACAATTTATTAAAAATTTATAAAGAGTGAAGTCATTGTTTTAAGCTTGCAAATTTGTTTGAATTTAATAAAATTAACTATCTAAATTTGACGTGACTGATATCGAAAAAAGAAAATGACTTGCCAAAGATGTTCTTGCCGGTCCTTGGGGTCCCTCGTCTGGATTCCCTGGTCCTTGGACACCGGAAGTCGCCATCCCTGGTTCGTCGGTGGTGGTTTCCCTCTATTCGAGCGTCCTGGAGGCTGAGTCTGGAGCCTTCATCCTTGGTGGTCCTGGATGTCGAAAGCGCTGAGGTTATGGTCCATCTGGCCTGCTGACGGTCTCTACTCGCGGTCCAGCATAGCGTCCCGCGGCACTTCGTGTTAGAAAATTTTTACAGACTGTCTCTAAAGGCTTAGAGACCAAGTATATATAGCGGTGAATTTAACCTACCGCACCCCGCCTGCAAGTTTGCTATCGCTCGATTTATTCCTTGTACAGGCAAGTCGGGCAACGAAACTGTTTTAGCTTGCATAGTTTGATAATTAATTTTAGAACACTGAAAAATGTCTATTTTATTTAAACGGCTGTAACTTTTTTGTTTCTCAAGTTTTTTGAATTCTGTTTTCTCTAATGTTCATTCTAGGTTATTGTGGTTCTTTTGAAATGTCGATGAAAGTTCTACGTGGTTTGGTTCGAAAAATAGCTTTTTTAGGCACTTAGAATTTTTTCGCTTCACTCTCGATGTTCAAATTTAGTTAGTTATTACAAATTTATTTTATAACATTCTTTAATTTAGCTTAACTATTCTATTTACTGTTTTATTTAATTTTTCCCTCTTTAATAATTGCATAATTCCCTACTTGATTATTTTTAAAACAGCTTTATTTCTAAAAAACAGGAAATTACTTATTTCCCACTTGCGACGGTCCTCAACCCGTTGCAACACACACACACACAAACACACACACACACACACACACACACACACACACACACACAGGTAACGTCACGGTTAGTACTTTGTTCTGAAAAACCAGGGATTCCCCTCCGGCGAATGGATTTATTGTTAATTTTTAAAAAAACATGACCACAGTAATTAGAGTTTGGTATAAGATCTAATTTACAGTGATATTTATCCGAATTAATTTGGAACCGGTTATAGTAGGGATAGTTAGAACCAGTAATGAAACAACAAGTTAAAATCTTGAATTTTGTAGTCCATTACGTTCTGTGAAACTTAGTGAATCAATTTAACATTAGTTTATGACTATCCGAAGTTAAAATTTTGTTGTTTAAACTACATAAGTTAAAGTTTGGATAGTCATAAATTAATGGTATAAGTGATTAATCTTAAATTAATTACGTCGTAAAGTACTACAAATGGGAATAATCCGAGAACAAATAAAAATTCAAATCATTAATTTTGTAATTTGAGCATTGTTTTAAGAAATATGTTATGAATATGTGAGAAATTTTTAAAATAAAGGATTAAAAACATGACACATTAACATTTTTTAAATAATAAGCACCTAATTAAAAGTATTGTTTTAATAAATAATATAACAAAACTAGATTTATTTCTAGATAACTATAAACAGAATAATTTTGCCTGAACTATGTTTTATATGTATTAGTTACATGTTTTAAAACAATGTTGATTTTAGCTTGTGGGTAAAAGTAATTATTTAATAACAAAACTAATAAAAACTTACAATAAATACATTTAATAAAAAATAATATTGAATACAAATTGTATTAGATGTATTATTAAATACTTCATATGTTAATTTGGGCTTAGCTGGTAAGCAACATATACCATTTTTACAAGCTTACAAAAACTATTTATATTCTCATAAGGATTTCAATTACAAAGTTGTTTTATAATTTAACTTATAAATCAGAATTTGAGTAGCTATACTCACTGATGATAATGATTTTTACTCTGTATGATAAATTAATTGATCTATTGTGAATTGTTGTTTGATATTATTTAATTAGGTTATGTTGTGTGCCAAAAGTAGTTTATTTTGAAATAATTTTGGATTAAAACTATTTGTAAATCGTAGTCCAGATGAATAAACTTTGCTTGTATCTGAAAGTACAAAAGCACTGGTAGGCCTAAAAACATTTATTTTAAATTTAGATTTATACATCTGTTTAGTAGATAATAATTCAATAAATAAAAATTTGGTGGACTGAATCGAAAGGTATATTTATATATATATATATATATATATATATATATATATATATATACGATAATACGTCTGTCATTCATAATTGAATAATTGGTTGCTTGATGGTTGCTTGGTCATAGGTCAAATTAAAGGCATTGAATATAATTGAAAATTTGTAGTCCTTGGAATGAAATTAATTAATTATATAGAATTTATATATGTAATGTGCAACATTGATTGTTTTTAATTCATAACTGTCCATCAATTAATCTAACCAATAATTATATTCCTACAACTTATTTTTCAATGTCTCGAAAACTCTTGATCAAATATAATCACAGTTTAAACTGGATACGTTTGAATGAAAGATTAGAAGTTCGGTGATTTCACAATTTGTGGCAACATCAGTTTTGGGGCAGATTGAAACAGCCGTAAATCTTTTATTGCAAGCCACCGGGTATATGAGATTACACCGATTAGTGTATGTGAGATTAGATCAAGTATTAAAAGTTAAACCGAGTAAGTGAGATTTCACCGCGTATGTGAAACTACACCACATATTTAAGACAACACCGGTTATATGAGATTACACCAGGTATAGGAAATTACACCGGGTACCTGAGATATTACCGAGTATGTGAGATTACACTGGGTATGTGAGATTACTTCGGTTATATGAGAAATAACCAAATAATTTATAGGAAATTACGCCGGTTTATTTATACCGGTTACACCAGGTATAATAAAAAAACCGGATATTTAGGACTATACCGGGTATTTGAGATAACACCGGGTATGTAAGATTACAATGTTTGTGTGGCAGTATGCTGGTTGTGAGATAACACAGGTGCGTAACGCAAGTGTAGAAAGAACTTTTTCTGTTCTATGTTTTTACATACACGCGCGCGCTCTCGCACACACACACACACACACACACACATATTATATATATATATATATATATATATATATATATATATATATATATATATACAGTATAATGCATCGATCGTCCCCCCCCCAAAGCAAGTCGCTGGATACGCGCCTGGATAACACCAGATTTATATGATTACACCGGGTATGTGAAATTACACCAGATATGTAAGATTACACAATGTATATGATATTACCATAATATGTATGGGGGACTACACCGGTTATGAGATTACACCGGGTATTTGAGATGTCACTGAATATATAAGATTACACAGGGTATGTGAGATT
Organism: Prosapia bicincta; assembly: GCA_036971475.1. Taxonomy (NCBI): domain Eukaryota; kingdom Metazoa; phylum Arthropoda; class Insecta; order Hemiptera; family Cercopidae; genus Prosapia; species Prosapia bicincta. The sequence continues at coordinate 2,842,541 of JBAIZL010000016.1, forward strand.
ACACCAGATATGTAAGATTTCACAATGTATGTGATATTACCATAATATGTATGGGGGATTACACCGGTTATGAGATTACACCGGGTATGTGAGATGTCACTGAATATATAAGATTACACCGGGTATATGAGATTACACCAGATATGTAAGATTACACAAAGTATATGATATTACCGTAATAATTATGGGGGAGTTCACCGGCTATGATATTACAGCGGGTACGGGAGATTACAACGGGTATGTGAGATTACAACGGGTCCATGTTATTTCACTGGTTATATCATTTTACATGCGTTATATGATATTACACTGGGTATGATATGGGATTACACCGGTATGTGTGATTACATCAGGTTTATGAGATTATACCATATGTGGGAGATATACCGGGTATGTGAGATGTCACTGAATATATAAGATTACACCGGTTATATGAGATTACACCAGATATAGTAGATTACGATTTTTTGTGAGATTACACCGCGTACATGAGAATACGAGGTATATGAGGTTACTCCGGTTATGGAAGATTACATCGACTATGTGAGATTACACCATATATGTGAGGTTACACGGCGTACGTGGTAACACCTTCATGCCTTTGGAATTGAGCCCAAGATTAGAAACGGCTTCACTTTTTTTTGTCTCCGGTCACACTACTCTCCATAGAGTGAACGGCACTGTGATTTTAAAATCACTGTTCACAACACGAACAAATCAAATAAATTGAGTAGAGTCAAAGAATCAGTTGATTCATCACGAGCGATTGAGAACCATTCAAAGTCCTTGCATTTGTCTTTCAGCTGATAAAGAACGTTATTTCCAAGTTCTTCCGTACGCCGCCCCACTGTGTTCGACGACAAACCAATAGCATTGAACAGTGAACGTTTATGAGGAAAGATTTCCTCCACACTCACCATAATACAATCTTTCACCAACTGGCTGTCGGCAAAAGTTTTACCAACTTTAGCAAGATATGGGTGACTTTGAAACTGGCTTTTACAGCAGCATCGTTTTGTTGAGATTGCTTGGTAAATATTTGGTCTCTGAATTGAAAGCGAATTGTTCAAAAAAGCAACTTTATCCTCTCGTAGTTCACCTGTTAAATGATTGCTCTTGTGTTTTGTTTCGTAATGGTTACGGACATTAAATTTTTTTAAAACATCGACAGTTTCGTTGCAAATAAGACATAAAGCTTTGTTATTGTAGTTGACCATAAAATGGCTACGGGTCCTCCTTTTATTAAAATCACGGCACTCAAAATCAACTTTTCTTTTTTTACAAAAAGCCATTGTTATGAAGAATAAAACCAAAAAATAAAAGATCTATCCAAGATCACTATGCACTTCGCGAAACATTAACCTACACTCGCAATAGTTCTGATTGTAACTGACGCTGGAGAGCCACTGACAAGAAAATTTAATTTAGAAAGCAAACAGACCAGGGATGGGTCATGCCAGGGTGCTGCAGGGTGCGTAGATGGAACCAGGCTATTTTAATTCTGCCTCAGGTAAAAGTCGGGGTAAGTAAACGACGCCAAGCTTTCTGTCCTTACAGTACAGTCCGTTCTGTCCACTTACTAGCACAATGGTTGATCGCTACTTGTTTATAGCTAGTTTTACACTCATAGAGAAAAGAAGTGGATTACCAAATGATTTTTTTTCAGTATGCTAGCTTTCCGCTGGCCGGAAAAAATCTGTTCGCGAGCCGGTTGTGACCCGCGGGCCGTACGTTGGAGACCCCGGCAGTAACTTATTGGTGCAGCCACTAACCAGCAGTACTATAAGACAATTTTTATAGAAATACACCAAAACAAACATTTAACAAACTTTACTCTTTGCAGAAATTACAAATTTGCAACTCGAGCTTCGCAACGTATAATATTAATGCAGTATTTTCGAAAATAGTTGGGATGGCTTCAAGGTCAAACGCCCGAATCAATTCTCGCAATTTGAAACCGGTTAACAGATACGCTTGGTTTAGTACATGGTTTATTAAATCCTCTGACAGAACATAATTAAAAATAAATACAAAAATATAAATAAGTAATTATTTTCTTCTTTGATAAATCCGAAATTGTGTTGAAATTAATTTTCAAAATGATTATTTTTTAAAAATAAATCACGATAAAAAATAACGAATTAAGATTCATAGTATATACTAAGAATCATAGTAGTGTTTCTATAATATATATATCACTTTCACTTATGTACTTAAACAAGAATCTACATAAGTGAAAGTGATAAGTGTATACAAGAAAACAGTGTTGCATAACTATAAAAAAAAAAAAAAAAAAAAAAATATATATATATATATATATATATATATATATATATATATATATATATATATATATATATATTTCAAACTTAGCTACACACGCCATCAAAAACAAACACACATTCTCCACATTAGAAAACGTACACCTAATAAAAGAAAGTACTAGAAGGCCTCAAAATGACAATCTGGTAACAACTACCAATTTATAAACATAAAAATGATATCATAAACGAACAAATACAAATAAAATTTAAAAAAGATAAAATCAACCTTAAAGACAAAATTAACCCCAAGACAAACTGAAAAGACTTCCACAGTGCAGTGAATCCGAAAATAGAACAATAACGGTACACCATGTGACAACGGAAATTCCACACCTGGCAGTATACTACAAACCACGGTCAGTGATGCTCGATAATGGAGATACTATCAATCTTTGAAAGTTAACTCCTATAAATACCAAGTAAGATTCTTGTTTAAGTACATATAGTGAAAATTATATATATATATATATATATATATATATATATATACAGAGAGAGAGTGAAAGAGAGAGAGGTAAATATGTAGAATTTGTTTGATACAGCTTTCTTGTTTATAATATGTGATATACATGTTTTGTACATCATGTGAAAGTCAATTATAATATTTATCAACAAACATTGTTGATATAGAGTACTTATTTATGAAAAAAAAAATTAAACCGATCGGTTTATGAGATTCAACGAGCTCTTTCAAATGTTTACAAATTACAAATAAAATTTATGCGGAGATAGTTGAAATGATATTTACCCAAGTTAATATGCATTCCATATCAATTGTATACATTAACAACGTCTATATTGCTAACAATATATTTACGCAGCGATTAGGATGGATTGTTACGTATCAAGCATATAATCGAATAAAATTACTGAATTTTAAAATTAATATAATCTAGACAGCATCAAGCGTCATTTGGAAATTCCGGAGTCTTGACTCCAAATAGATGAAAAGACTCTGCTTCGCTATGTATGTAGTTATGGATAAAGGGTGGATGCAAAGATTATATCAGACATTGTATGTTGTAGCGTTAGGCATTTCCAGTCATGCTTTAGGCAATTCATGACGTCACTCTTTTTCTTCTCGAGTATAATAAACTACTTGGAATACAATAATTAGATATTAAAAAATTTTATCTTCTCGGAATTATTTCTACGCTGAGAACGTGTTATTCCAGTAATATCCTGACTTTTTGTAATATCGACTGAAATTCAAAATAGTTTCTTGCATTGTTGTGATTTTATATCAAAGATTTGCTTCGCCCTTACACTAACCTTGTCGAACTTTTCTTTCCCTCTCTGTATTGTTGTTCTATATTATCCGATATTATATTGCGAATCAATCTGAGCATTTCACTTCAAAATTTCACCAACAGTTTATTAAAGTAGACTAAACCAAAATTTCACAGGAATTTGACAAAACAAGTGAACTAGAGATGTATGCTAATTATTATTTTTTTAAAAATTTTAATGTGTTCCAAATGTTAGGAGTCTAAATGAAAATTAAATTTTAGTACATTTCCATGGTGGTATTTATTTACGAAAAAAAATATTTATTTGAAAAAGTTTTATTTTACAAACAGCAATTTTATAAAGATATGTTGAAGCTTTTTTAATTTTTTTGAAAAAACTTCATCTTCTAATACTATGATTTTCTTGAGAATAAAAAACACACCTTAGTTGTCCATTAAAGCAATCTTTATAAATTGTATTTCTTATTAAAGATCCGGCTAAAGCCATACGAGGTTAAACACAATGTTCACACATATTTATAACTACTCTAATTTCACTGTCAACTCATTTTACATTAGAACAATCTTTAAATTTTACTGTTTAAATTTCGTTATGAGTGTTTGAATTTGTGACTGGGTGGTAAATTCAAAATAATTTTGTTGTCGATAAAAGAGTGATAACAAACTTTACAACCCTTGTTTGGTGGTTAAACCCCGAACCTCCATCAGTGTACTCCTGCACTCCTTTATTTTCAGTCTATCTTTGATCAACAGAATCCCAAAACTATTAGGTTATTTTGAAAAGTTTATTTAAGGTAGTATTTAAATTGACAGTATTGTGTTTTTTTTAAATAAATTATCTTCAAATAAATTTATTTGCAATTTATTACTTAAAATAATAATGAAACATTCTTTAATTTATCATCTAATTAATAACTGTCAAAAACCTGCTTCGAAATCAATCTTGTCAAAAGTAATTTATTGTCTACATGCAGTATATGTCTAAGAAACGGAGACGGCTAAAAGACTAGCCTCGGATGAATGATTGTTCCCAGTGAATAATTCCTCAGCACTGTTATTCAAGGTATGCAACTACCGTACTTAGTAGCATTGTACCCCCTAAGAACATTACCTGTAGGCGATCATATACATGGGAGCTTCGTAGCTTATCCCCGGCACTACTTCCTTCCTTTTATCCTCATACTTCTTCCTACGCATGGATATAACGTATTGCGTCCTCTTCCTAAAAACAGTAATAAACTGCCTGACCTCTTTAGAACACGAAAAGTCTTTACCTAACCCAACCGACACTGAAATATGAATCCTCATGCAGCGATCAAACTGGACATCAAGGCTAAAGAGATAAATTGTAAATTCAATTAGATTATTATTGCTTTAAAGTTTATCTATGGATTGAATCACTCTTTAATTTATTGAAAAAACCATGCTATTTATACTACTGTCAAGCTATGCAGCACAGCTCTAACTGCGCTTGGCATTAAGTACCCAGGTAGGAACAGACTCTTGACCTGCCTCAATGATATATCAGATAGAGTTCCCTTCAATCAATAAACGTATAATTTAAATGCTTGTGAATTATTAATAAATGTCATTTATTAATGTTCAAGAGTTTAATGTCATCAGGTGTCAAGTGTTTATTTATCCGTGCCTCGTATAAATGGTGTATTAATAGGAGCTATAACAATATTTGTTTTGTTGAAGACTTGATTTTCAGTTTATAATACTTTTGTATGGGTTACACTCTTTGTTTTCAACTGTTAGTATTGTTATTTCTTGTAATGACTTCTACTTTTAATTACATCATAATACGTATACAAGGTTCTTATCTTTAGGACAATTCCTATTGTACAATAGTAGTATTTTTTTTATAATTTGTATATAAAATATTATTATTTTATTTATTTTCTTAAGGAACAATTTTATAAAAACACTTTTTATATATGTGAAATACATTCATTATGTTTACAAAAGCAATGTGTGTGTGTGTGTTTATGTGTGTGTGTGTGTGTGTGTGTGTGTGTGTGTGTGTGTGTGTGTGTGTGTGTGTGTGTGTGTGTGTGTGTGTCTGTGTGTGTATATGTGTGTGTGTGTGTGTTTGTGTTTGTGTGTGTGTGTGTGTGTTTGTGTTTGTGTGTATGTGTGTGTGTGTGTTTGTGTTTGTGTGTATGTATGTATATGTGTGTATGTTTGTGTGTGTGTGTAGGTGTGTTTGTGAGAGGACACTTGTCGGGATTTTCGTCTGCAAAGCGAGCGCATTGTGGGGTCACCAATTTTTTGTGGGGAGTCCCCAAAACGCCACCTATTGTTTATATAGCTGAAATTAGTTTATCTATATGTCTTATCATCAGAAAACATCTTTATTTTAATTTTTGATGCCGACCCCACAACGTCATTATTTTGCATACGACTGTTTTTGCACACCTCTGAACACTTCCCATTTTTAGCACCACAGAGCACTAGTGTCGCCAAACAGTGTGTACAGTGTGTACTTTTACTTGTGGGAGAGCTTTTATGAGGAACTGGAATTCACACACAATTCTTGTTCGTGGTACGTTTAGGGGATTTTTCGTATGACACACTTCTTGTGGAGACTGTCTTGTGACGACTTCAGACACATAGCCGATGCCAATATCTTTACACTAATTGGTGGTTTAAAACCACAAATCGTGTAGTGCCAAAGAGGCTATTCAATTTATTCTTTTTAAAATCACAAAACCCAGACTAATTATTTTTATATATATTTATTATATATCTCAGAAAACTTTTCTCAATATATTTAATTATTTGTGCTGAATAACTTCTATTTAATACATTTTTGAGGTTAAATATAATTGTCTTAGACAGTTACAAACATTTTTACCCGGTAGTGTATCATTATTAAAATATGTTTTTCGTAATTAAAGTTTACAATTTTAATGTTTATTTCTAATCATTGCATGCAGGTTATGCTTGTATTTTTCAGATGAAATTTAGTTTTTACATTACTTTGCATATATATTTTTGGCATTAAAGCTAACTGAAATGTTTTGAAAATTGTAACTTGGTTCCGCTCTTTCCAAATTTGGAAATAAAAAACATCTGTTTAGAAACAAAACTTCATAAACTTGAAAAAATATTTTACTGTATGAAACATGATTCATCTATTTACAAATAATATTTGTGGTTTTATTCACATTGTAATCGCAAATGTGTTTTTTATTTAAAACATGATTAACAATATTCATGTACATAATCCTTTATCTATTAGGTCTGAATGTTAACGGTTACAAATTCCGAAACGTGACACACATTTTCTGCACTAAACAAAATTAAAGTGACAAATAAACGTTGACGGGATTCGTGTATTTATTGAAGAAGTGGTCATTATTCTGACCTAAAAACGTTATAAATAAACGTTAACAGACCAAAACACGGGAATAAATTGATGAATCTGTTTTGATTTCTAATAAGAGTAATGTATCACAAATTGTAAGTTAGAGTTTGTACTAGCAATAATCACTGATGATGATGACTTTGTCATTGAGTAAATAAATGAATAAGTTGTAAGTTTAGTGTATGTCGTTTATTTATTTGTATTTGCTAATGTTTAAAGTAAACTAAACTTTAAGATTGCAAAATAATTATTCATTGTACACGGGCTACACAATTTCGTTCCTTTTGATATTTAAAAATGAGTTTTGGTTTTTTAATAAGTCTTAATTGATAGGAAGAATAAAATTTCGATAGATATAATAATGCGTAAATAAATATTCTACAGATAATTGTAAGAGGAAATTTACGGTTTATAAAAATGATAAAACTGGAAATTTTAGATATAATTAAAAGTAATGAAGATTTTCTAATTGCAAGTTGGAAATAGCATTTGAGAGTAACAAGAATTATATAACTGTAGTGATATAATAAATTATGACAAAATGTAGAAAATTCCACGATATAATTGTTTAATTTTAGTTAAAATTAAACATTTGTGAATGATAGAAACTTTTATTACAATTTATGGATGGTAAATATCTTATAACGATTTCAACATAATCCTAAACATATAAATTGTACAAAATGTATGCTACTTTTCCACTGCTAAGTCTAAATCTAACATTAGCTGGAAAACTGTCGGGCAAATAACTTCAAAATTCACGTTTAAATCTAATTCTTCTCTATACATACCTGGTAACCCTGACCTAAGAAGGAATGTCCAAGTATCGACAGTTTATGTTGTCATATCAGATAGACTTGTGTAAAGTTAGTGGTTCCAAGATAAAGGGCGAACTTGACACAGCAATTCTGCATATCATCTCTTATCGCTTACATATACATTTACATCTGCAAAACTATCTACGAACGTTGATCACCTCCCTGGAGTGGTTTTGTAAGTGATAGCGGCTAGAAATTGTTGTGAACTACCGATCCAATCACGAGTGCAAGTTTTCACTGTTTTACTTCATCCAGCAGTTTTTTATCTCTTTAAATCTTTTACATTTGTGACTAAAAGCAAATAACTTAGAGCAGTAGGGTTTGCCCTTCAAAGCCTTCAAAATCTTGAAAATATTTAGCTTTAAATAATATCGTATTAGCAGCTTTGTCCAAAGTAACATAATGTACTTTTCTTCTTACAATAAATAAACAGAAATAGTTATTTATTTCTCGTGTGACTTTTGACCATGGCCATTCTCCCCATTGTCAAAATAGTGATATAAAAATTCAAAGACTATTTGCTACTATATTCGTGTTGAGCCGTTATTATATTTGTTTATTTATACGTTTAGTATATACAAATAAATAAAATTAGGTATTAATTTAATACAGTAAATGTTTTAGACTAATCGTGTATATATTGGATTTTAGTGACCATATGTGTGTATATCTGTACATATATTTGTACATGTTTAAACATATATGCAATGTTAAAATATTGTAAAAATATACGATAACTCAATATCGTATATTGCAACATGCTAACATTCTATTTTACTTTAATAATAAATAAGTAAACTAATCCGTACTGCCATCTTTTGCTTTATTAAACTCAAGACGTTGGTAATGGTTTGAGATGACAAAGAAACACATTTCCCGAAACAGCCTTCCTCATTTATAAAAAAATATGTTCCACTATTAAAATTCTTTATATATTACGATATGTTAATGCGTACAGAATATTACAATTCTCAGCAACTCCACCCATTCTTATAAAAATTAGATAATTTCTTCTGAAAAAGAAAGGTCAAAACGAGAAAAATGTAGAGATTAGATAATAAGATCCAATAAGATAATGATCACAACCGACGACAGTACAGATATACTGTTTAGTGAGTCGGGTTAATCTTATACATACCATACCTTAATCTACTTGAGATCATTTAAAAATAATTTTTGAAGATTAGATTAGCCATTCCAAAGTCTTTAAAATAAAAAAACAAATGCTAATGGCATTTTCAATAAATAGAGTGTTTAAACTGTTTCCCATATTCTTTGTTTAGATGAGTATAAAAACGTTTCAGGTTGCTAATCGGGGGAACAATAATACAAAAACTATCCCTAAGTTACGCACTCTAAATATGAAAAGGCTTTTACTTGGTCCTCTTGAACGTATAACATGATCAAGCCTAACCTAATCCTCTTTTCTTGTTCACGTAGGCCTATTTTACGCTTATTTTATATATTTAGAAACAATGCCAAACTATCTTTGCTAATACAAAATTATTAATAGTATTTCTATAACTACAATAGCCTAATATACCTAAAAATGTTTTTCCGTTTTTGATGACATGCACATTCTCGCAAGGTGCTCAGTAGCTACGGTTTATCAGTACACATATTTTGACAACATATGTGTTACATACAACATAAATGTTGAATAATTAACATTTAATTTGTTATTAATGGTATATGTCTTAAAATTAGGTTAGTTAAAGCTTAGCTAGTGAGAACTTATTTCACTCTAAATCTCATTACACACTAGTTGAGTAAATCATATCAACTAGTTTCGACGACGATGCCGTTTTCATCAGTGATAGGACACTACTAACAAATTTCATCAAGCTACCTCATTATAAATTGTGTATAGGCTTCGTATCGTACAACTATGAAACAAACAAATTAATACATTTAAAACTCAAACAATAAAGATAATCTAAACTACAGAACACCAAACTCCTTACTCACTAGAGTTATCTATTTTACATTAGTAGTTTTTGTATCATTAACACATAGGCAATTCTACTCCGCGCGTGTGCCTCTGTGGTAAGTTTATCAAGGGAAAGAATCCACTAAGTTCCAAATACATCGTCGACATATAGGGTCTAAACCAGCGGAAGAAATTTGTCTCTCTAGCATTGTTCTTAAACTTGCTCATAAAGAAAAAGGCCAAGATATCCGCCTCTGTGAAATCGGAAATTTACAGCGTGAGAAGTGCGATGGAGTATATATCGGCCAAACCCGTATGTATGAGTATTAAGGCAAGAAGCAGGGAGCAGCACTTTAAAAAGTACAAAACTGAATACTCAGCGATGACCATGCATTGCCTAAACAATCAGCATTTCTTTACGTCTGACCATCCTAGGGTAAACATGTAATTAGGTACAACACTCATGATGCTTGGTAAACTTGGATAATAAACTAATTTCGAGATGTCTCAGTCATCAATGAGTCTGCCCAGTTCAGGATTTATTTCTTTCCTGAATACTGTGTTGTTTCGCAATATATTTGAGGTTTATCAGTTTTGTGTTTTCTTGATATATTCTGACGTTTTTATCGTTATTTGGCTGATTAGTTTAAGTTAATTACTGTGCTTTCTGTTTAAAACTTAATAAGTATTAAAATGGTTGCTACCGCTAGTTTAAATGTTTCAAGTAATGTATAAATTTTATTAATTATATAATAATCCCTAACTTAATTTTCTGTATTTATTTATAATTTTGTAATAAACCTATTTTTTAAACGAGTACTTTATAGCTTTAATTTGTTAAAATATGTTTTACAACACTTTCTGCCTTATTAATACTTAATATATTGATAATACGAGAAATATAATGTAAAATAATATTATTATTTATGTCTGTTTTTATATTGGTTTTATTGTTTTCAAGTCGTTTTATTTCATTATTATTAAATCCAGTATTTGATAGATTAACCACATTAGGGTGGAAATTATGATATTTAATTTCAGGTTCATCTTTTATTTGTTTTTCTAACTTCAAATTTTCAAGTTTTTTGTTTATTCTATTTATTTTTATATTTCTAATTTTATTTATAAATAAATTGATTTTATTATATTTTTCTTCCCATTTTATGTTATGCATAATAGAAGCTAATTTTATATGTAGCTTATATATTTCAATCGTTAAAATATTTTTCTTTTGATACAAGTTTTTAATTTCATTCTTAACCAAAAATTTTAATGTCTTTTGTTAAGGCAACATTACAATTATTAATAGAAACCATTTTAAAATATATTAGTATAAAATAGGCCGTAATATATTGTAAATATTGGCTTGTAGTTGTATGTTAAAAAATATTTTTTTGATCCAGTATCAACTTGTAAAGATGAAAATCTTCAGTATAATTATTTTAGAATTGATAAAAATTATATATCTTGAGTTGTTTAAAATAACTTTTTCAAATATATGTAATAATACACACAAGTCTAGATATTTGATGGATTAATCAGTATGTTAAATATTAAATATGTTATCACAATTTTTTTGAATTAATAATCAAATCTCAAATCTAACCTACAATTATAACACTTACATTTTATTTTCTTCATCCATGGGTATTTTATGCATTCTATATATTACGTTATATAAAACAGCCATTTTTTGATTATAATATAATATTTATTATATATATATATATTTTAAACAACATAGGTTATTCAAATACAAGAATATTATTTACGAATATATATATATATATATATATATATATATATATATATATATATATATATAATATTCTTGTATTCGAATAGCCTATGTTGTTTTAAAAAAAAAAAAAAATATATATATATATATATATATATATATATATATATATAATATTTTTTTGTTTAATAATTTAAAACAATATAAGTTATTCAAATACAAGAATATCATTTATTTATATTCATAAATAATATTCTTGTATTTGAATAACCTATGTTGTTTAAAAAAAAATATATATAAATATGTATATAAATATATATATATATATATATATATATATATATATATATATATATATATATATAAATATCGCAATATGTATTCTTGTGTATTAATACAGAACTAAGTCATAATAGAAATACAAGAATTATAATTGAATTTACAATTCAAAGCTTTTCGCTGGCTAACAGTACAAACATCATCAGGAATATTAAACAATTTAATTCCTGATGAATCAATGAAATGTTTATTATTAATGATGATGTTGGTACTGTTAGCCAACGAAAAGCTTTGAATTGTAAATTCAATTATAATTCTTGTATTTGTATTTTGACTTAGTTCTTTATTAATACACAAGAATAAATATTGAGATATTTATAAATATATATATATATATATATATATATATATATAGATATATATAGATATATATATATATTTATATTTAATAAATAAATAAATAAATATATTCATATATATATATATATATATATATATATATATATATATATATATATATATTCATTCCTGATGATGTTGGTACTGTTTACCAACGAAAAGCTTCAAATATAAATGAATTAATATTTTTGTATTTGAATAAACTATGTTGATTTGAAACAAGAAAACCTATTTTATATTTATATGTATATATATATATATATATATATATATATACAACTAATATGTATTAAATATTTATATAATAATAAAGATTTGAAAATTCGATGATTTTCACTTGTCATACATATACCTATGTACAATATGTATTTACATATACAATATGTAAATAGTGTATATTTAACTGTAAACAACTATTTGTAATTTTATCCTTGAATAATCATCCATTGTATGATTAAACATATTATTAGGCCGCGGCTATTGAAATGGTTCTCAAGTTCGTAAAAATCTGCAGTCCTTTCTCAGTTTCTATTTGGTTCGTTTAAGTAGAGGCGTGTTGTCTCGAAGTGGTTACTAATCTCTTGAGGTATTGACGGTGAGTTGCATTTCTGTGTCTCTGAAAAATATTTGCTCCACACGTATACTACACTGAGTAACTCTAAATAAAATAGTCTTCATTTTTCTCTAAATTTCCCTAATAGTAAAATACACTTTCAATGAAAATTTACTATATCCTCTAGTTAACATAACCACCATCCAATTCCTTCGCTCACGCTCATCTGATTCTCGACTTTACTATTAATAAAAAAAACTATTGGTCTACGACATAAAGTCTCGACTCACGGGACTTGTAAGACTCGACTTTGCTCCTAGGGCTCCTATCATTGGTATCACGGTTTCATTTTTTCTTTCCTTCAGGGTTTCCAGTTCAATTTCCAGTTCAGATGGTAAATACCATCTTTTCATCCTGATCAATCCATGTTCTTCCTCTTCTCTTTTATGTACAACACCTGAACCTAAGTTTTTAATGTTTTCTTAAAGTGCTCTACCACAAACTGCATCTTGCGGTTTGTTCTTAGGCGGGACTTTACACTTTATCGAGATGATTGCATGTAGTAAATTTGTTTCTCTGCTCGTGAAATGGGAATTTACCATCAAACATGACATCAAGATAATTCTTTGCCTATTCTAGCAACAATATGAGCATCAGTAATAAAGGCATAGCTAAATATATTATTTCACTTTTAAATGTCAGTATATTTATTTACATGATATTTAAACTCTTATCACTCTACCCAAGCAAACTGTATAATAGAGCATTTATTAAAACACAATCCCCTTGATCATTTGTAGTAGCAAAAAGTTTGAAATGGTAAGAATATTAAAGGAATTCGGTATTAACCGCCTGTCCGTTCGCGCTTTTGGTGAAAATGTAATAATAAATGTTCAGTAATAAGTGTAAACCCTTTGCCACATCCGATTCAACATTACACTTTATAAATGAGAAACGTTCACCCACTACATAGTAATGCAAACGTTATCACGTGTAGACATTATGAAGTAACGGTTAGTTTTTAGTCAAAGTAATCAATCACCGAAGTAAAGAACGTTTATGAAATTGAATGTTCTACACAACATGTGCACGTGCATTGTAGTTGAGACATGCATACATGTAAACATTTAATATATATGTCCTTGATATATTCCACAAAGGACAAGAATCTACAAAGGTTAAGGCGCATGACGCTTGTTATTACCGAGCTCTTATGCAACGATTATAACAATAATTATTTATTCTGCTTGCAAGACCATCATTCACTTCTATTTGCCATTTAGATAGATAGACACAACCAAAGAAAACGGTCCTATAAATCGGTTTGGTAATATTTGCATGTTACTATGAAATTTTAATACATACAATATGAAATGTATTACGTGGATATATTATAAGTTTTATGTTGATTGAATTTCTTTAATTTTTTTATGTAATAGACTCGTGTTATATTTTAATTTTTAATAAAATCATTTATGTAATACTTAATGAAAATAAATTTTACTCACTTCATTTTCATGAGAGCCCAACATTATATGTCATAAAATTTGGTTACCTTCCTCATCGCACTATTATTTCTTCTCCTCATTAATAGGTTGTATTGTAAAATATTTTGTATTTAAAATTGTAAAGTTCTTAATGACTATTTTAACCTTGATATTTTATAGTTTGATGAAGTTGAATTTAAAAAAATATTTATTCTCTCTATTGTATTCTGGTTTAGTTGTACTAACATGTTAATTATTGACAGTGAAGTATATAAAGCAATCAGTTTTATTCGTTACATAACTATGATAATTATTATAAAATATTCTAAGTTATGATATAATTAAAGTATCTGGTTTTAAAGCATTCATTATACTATACACAAGTAATTGTTCATAGGCCGTTCTATAATATATGAATCTAAGCAATAAGTTTAGTGCGTTTTTTTAATATTTAACTTGATAAATATAGACAATTATTTCTTAATAGATATTTTACATTTATATTACCGAATATTTTTCCAATTGAATATGGTTTCAACAAAGCTTTGTGGCAACAATGAAATTCGCGCAACAAACGATAAAATTAAATAACTATGTATTTTCCATGCGTGAAAAATGTAAATAAATCTGAGCGTAAATTCTAAAGCAAAAAAAGTACATTTAAATCATTTATGCAGAACGTTTTCAATTAGTTTTATTAAATGGTTATTTTTTTACAATACATGTTTTTACAAAGTAAAAGCCATATGCATTTTATTAATATTAAGGCAATCCTTAAATATTACATTTCAATGAAATAAAACGCAAAACCGACTAATATAAAATCATATTAATAGCAAATAAAATGTAAGTGTAATTTATGGAATCATGAGTTGCATATTGTGACATCGCATTGTAATAAAATTTATAAGTATAAAACGTTTTATTTTCTAATCATTAGGTAACGGAATCATAGATTATTCTGTTATATAATTTCGAAATGTAAATACATAGCTAATTAGCCATTTACTAATGAGAATGACATAAATAATGAACCCAAATTTGTAGTAGGATTAGCTTATAATTTGTAGCATTAGTGATGATATTACAATACATAAATTAGTTTTTAATAATGTTTTTGTATATTTAAAATTTGTATATTTTAAATTAAAATAATTCTAAGAAATGTACCAAGTAAATTATTTTTCCCTGAAATCTACAGGAACTGCTCAGGTTCTGAATACTTACCAAGTCCCACATTTGAGCCTACATTCCATTAGGGAATATTTATACAATGGGAAAACTGTTTAAGTGGAGATCTTGGTAAAAGCAATGGTCACACATTAGTAATATATTAAGCAAAAACGATGCTGCAAATGAGAAATAATCAAAACACATGATGTTATATTATTTAAAACATGTTTCAAACATACGTATCTAACTATTGAAACAGCATTTGTAATAATAAGGAGGTAAAATGAAATTATAATTTTAAGTGGGTTTATTTTATAGTTATAACCTACCCAAATAACATATTATAACTCTAATAATATCCAATTTAAAATATCTGTAAATTACGATAACTCTAGAAACATGTGACGTAATGTAGAAATTATATTTTTAATTTCTTATGAAAAAAAGACTCACTATACAACTAAATTTAATAATAATCGCTTACTTAGCAACGGTAAGCTAATAATGACTACTTATGTTGCAATAGATACATTATTGAAACAAATTTGAAAATAGCAACATTCATTGTAAAATACACTTTTAGTAAGCATTCTTTTTTGGAAATATGACCAATGTGTGGACATAAGTTTAGTGAACCTGTTCAACGTCTATGAAATTGATGTTCTACACAACATTTGCACGTGCATTGTAGTTGAGACATTCCTACAAGTATACATTAAATATATATATCCCTGATATATTCTACAAAAGACAAGAATCTACAAACGTTAAGGCACATTTCGCTTATTATTAGTGAGCCTTTCTGTTTGCAGCATCATCATTCACTTAGGATTTACAACCGACATCACTTTGATAGTAATCGACACTTTGCCACTATCACTTTAAGTTTAAATATTTTACAAACATGTTCCTAACTTAAAGAATTTCGTTGTAATAAATATTTATATATATATATATATATATATATATATATATATATATATATATATATAAGAGGTAGATATGTGTCACTTCCCCATTCGATGTAGCGATATGGGACTGTCACTAGTTATATAACGATAAGCGTTTACCAAAAGTTTACGTTATTCGATTACCCGGGTAAAGTTTGTTATAGTCAATAAAGATAAACAAGAGCGTGACAGCTCGCTTCAGAATTCAGTCAATTTTGTATTAAGAACAATTTACTTTTAAACAAAGAAAATACAATGAAATTTTACAAACCATTGTAAATGCTTTGTGAACAATTTTACCAAAAAATAACACAGCCACTCTACTTGCATTGTTTTATATATAAAGTCAATTACTGAACAATACATTTTTTTAAAATATGTATAGGCTTTAGGAAGGCTAATCCTTAAAACACTTATGTATACAAAACATTCGTTCAACCACATTTCCAGACAAACATTCGAAGAACATATTTGGAGTTTTTACATATAATTCTAATTTAGACAATTCTATAATCAAGCATCTGAAATATGCATTGGCTAATCCTTTAAACATAGTACAATTATACGACCCGTCAAGATATAGTCTTAGAACTTTGCTATTATACATTTGAGAATATTGGTACTGCAAATCAGTGAAAAGCTTTACTTGTGTAGCTTAATATAAATATATTAGGAAATATACAAACAATATAGCTTCTTATTTATGAAAGTATTTTTAACCATATATATATATATATATATATATATAAAGAGCTAAGTCAAATTAAAAATACAAAAATTATAATTGAATTTACAATTCAATTAAATTGTAATTGTAAATTCAATTATAATTCTTGTATTTGTAATTTGACTTAGTAATTGTTCTTTATTAATACACAAGAATACATATTACGATATTTATATATATATATTAAAACAACATAGGTTATTCAATTACAAGAATATTTATTGATTTATATTCAAAGCTTTTCGTTGGTAAACAGTACAAACATCATCGATGTTGATGATGTTGGTACTGGTTACCAACGAAAAGCTTTGAATATAAATCAATAAATATTCTTGTATTTGAATAACCTATTTTGTTTTAAAATATTAAACAAGAAAACGTATTATATATATATATATATATATATTTTAAAACAACACAGGTTATTCAAATACAAGAATATTTATATTTTAAATCCATGTATTTGAATAACCTTGTATTTGAATAACCTGTGTTGTTTTAAATTATTAAACAAGAAAACGTATTTTATATTTATATATATATATATATATATATATATATATATATACATATATATAAGGAATTAAATATTGTTAAGTAACATTGATTGAAATTACTAAGATCATTGAAACGTGAAACGATTCCATGAAAATACTCTAAATAAAGGACAATATTTCTTGTCAGTATAGTACCATAATGGGTTCTACATTGTTTCTACAACATTTATAGCATATGTTATATTGTAAGGTGTTATTAACAATTAGAAGTGCATGTGACTAAAATATAATTTCTTGGCCGTTGTGAAAAGACATAGCTATATGCTGAAATATGATTTTTTTTAATATTTACATAGGTTTTCTTTGTTTCTTCTACTTCCTCACCCACGTAAATAATAAAATGAATAGAAAAAAGTTAATTATTACCTTTCTCAATTTACCAGTAAAATAAAAGTAGTGGGGAATGTAGTGAAGAAACCTTTAATTAAAATACTGTAGACAGATCTTGATTAGCAATCAGGCTTTCCAAATATATTGATAATGGCATTATGCTTAGGTTTCACTAGATTCGCTATTGGTTAGAATGACTAACGTTAGGTTAGTTGAGCGAATTACTTGTGTATGGTAAAATGAATTATCATAGTTATGTAACGAATAAAACTGATTGCTTTATATACTTCACTGGCAATAATTAACATGTTAGTACAACTAAAAAAGAATACAATAAAGAAAATAAATATTTTTTTTAAATTCAACTTCATCAAACTATAAAATATCAAGGATAAAATAGTTATTAAGAACTTTACAATTTTAAATACAATATATTTTACAATACAACGTATTAATGAGGAGAAGAAATAATAGTGGGATGAGGAAGGTAACCAAATTTTATGACATATAATGTTGGACTCTCATGAAAATGAAGTGAGTAAACTTTACTTTCACAAATTTCTTTCTTGTATTTTTTCTACACATGGATCTTTTTGTACTTTTAGTATATACATTTACTCTCTAATTTATTATACAATAGAAATACAAGACATATAATTATCTTAATAATATAGAAAGTATTAGATAAATGATTTTATTAAAAATTAAAATATAACACGAGTCTATTACATAACAAAATTATAGAAATCCAATCATCATAAAACTTATAATATATCCACGTAATACATTTCATATTGTATGTATTAAAATTTCAAGTAACATGCAAATATTACCAAACCGATTTATAGGACCGTTTTCTTTGGTTGTGTCTATCTATCTAAATGATGGTCTTGCAAGCAGAATAAATAATTATTGTTATAATCGTTGCATAAGATCTCGGTAATAACAAGCGTCATGCGCCTTAACCTTTGTAGATTCTTGTCCTTTGTAGAATATATCAAGGACATATATATTAAATGTATACATGTATGCATGTCTCAACTACAATGCACGTGCACATGTTGTGTAGAACATTCAATTTCATAAACGTTCTTTACTTCGGTGATTGATTACTTTGACTATAAACTAACCGTTACTTCATAATGTCTACACGTGATAACGTTTGCATTACTATGTAGTGGGTGATCGTTTCTCATTTATAAAGTGTAATGTTGAATCGGATGTGGCAAAGGGTTTACACTTATTACTGAACATTTATTATTACATTTTCACCAAAAGCGCGAACGGACAGGCTGTTAATACCGTATTCCTTTAATATTCTCACCATTTCAAACTTTTTTCTACTACAAATGATCAAGCGGATTGTGTTTTAATAAATGCTCTATTATACAGTTTGCATGGCTAGAGTGATAAGAGTTTAAATATCATGTAAATAAATATACTGACTTTTAAAAGTGAAATAATATATTTAGCTATGACTTTATTACTGATGGTCATATTGTTACTAGAATAGGCAAAGAATTATCTTGATGTCATGTTTGATGTTAAATTCCCATTTCACGAGCAGAGAAACAGATTTAATACATGCAATCATCTCGATAAAGTGTAAAGTCCCGTCTAAGAACAAACCGCAAGATGCAGCTTGTGGTAGAGCACTTTAAGAAAATATTAAACACTTAGGTTCAGGTGTGGTACATAAAAGAGAAGAGGAAGACCATGGATTGATCAGGATGGAAAGATGCTATTTGAACTGGAGACCCTGAAGGAAAGAAAAAATGAAACCGTGATACCAATGATAGGAGCCCTAGGAGCAAAGTCGAGTTCTATAAGTCCCGTGAGTAGAGATAGTTTTTTTTATTAATAACAAAGTAAAGAATCAGATGAGCGTGATCGAAGGAATAGAATAGTGGTTATGTTAACTAGTGGATATAGTAAATATTTACAGAATTGAAAGTGTATTTTACTATTAGGGAAAGTTAGAAAAAATGAAGACTAATTTATTTAGAGTTACTCAGTGTAGTATAGGTGTGGAGCAAATATTTTTCAGAGACACAGAAATGCAACTCACCCTCAACACCTCACGAGATTAGGAGCCACTTTGAGACAACACGCCTCTACTTAAACGAACCAAATAGAAACTGAGAAACGACTACTGATTATTACGACCTATAAAACCATTTCAATATCCGAGGTCTAATAATATGTTTATTCATACAATGGATGATTATTCAAGGATAAAATTTGTAATAGTTGTTTACAGTTAAATATACACTGTTTACATATTGTATATGTAAATACATATTGTGCATAATTATATGTATGACAAGTGAAAATCATCGAATTTTCAAATCTTTATTATTATATAAATATTTAATACATATTAGTATTATATTTATATATGTATATATATACATGTAAATATAAAATTCGTTTTCTTGTTTAATAATTTAAAACAACATAGTTTATTCAAATACAAGAATATTTATTAACTTATATTTTAAGCTTTTTGTTGGTAAACAGTACCAACATCTTCAGGAATGAAAAGAAAAAAAAAAAAATATATATATATATATATATATATAAAACTTCCTCTCTTCATGCTAACTTTTAGTCCCAGAACTGAAATGAAAAGGATTTATGAAATCAGATACATCTGTAACATGAAGATCTCAATTGAAGCGTTGAGAATAAATAAAATGATTCCTCAGTGCAAGAGATGCCAAGGGTTCGGGCACACACAAAACTTCTGTAACAAAACTCACAGATGTGTTAAATGTGCAGGCAAGCACCCTACTATAGATTGTACGAAACCTAGAAATGTAGAAGCCAAATGTGCTAACTGTGGAAGTAACCAAACGGCCAACTACAGGGGATGTGAAGTACCAATCAAACTCCAACAAATGCGTGAAAAGCTCATCAAAAAACCAGTACACACTGAAACAGCAGGAAACGCGGCAAAGAAACAGAAACTGACAGTCCCAAGAACTGCCAAAAATCTGACTTATGCCCAAGCACTGAGCAGCAACAGACAAAGTAAAAATGAGCAAAACATCACTACTAATCAAAACACCAACAGCAATGAGGTGCTGAGTATGATGAAAAGCATGATGCAGAAGTTTGAGACCTTAGATAGATCAAACAGAACGCTATCAAACAAATTAAATGCCATCGGGAGTAAGATTCCAGCCAATAAAAACAAATCCAAAAAAATAAGTATGGATCATACAAACATACGTATTGGTACCTGGAATGCAAACGGCATTCTAAACAGCAAAGAAGAATTCTCACTCTACCTTTATGAAAATAAAATTGACATCTGTTTCATCTCAGAGACTCATCTCTCTAACCAACAATACATTAAAATAAATGGATATAATACCCACCATACCACTCACCCAGACAATCGGGCACATGGAGGAAGTGCCATCTTCATCAAAAACAACCTGAAGTACAATGAGGATCTCAACATTCGAAAAGAGGAAGCTCAGTTGACTGTGTTAAGCATTTCGTCAATGAAACAAAACTTCAAAGTGGGAGCAGTCTACTTCCCCCCGAAACATATCCTAAAAGAAGACGATTACACAATGATAATCCGACATCTAGGAGAGAGATTCGTCCTTGGAGGCGATTTTAACGCCAAACATTCTCTATGGGGTTCCCGATTGGATAATACAAAATGGAGAGAACTTAAAAATGCAATAGAAAAAACTGGATGTAAAGTACATTCAACTGGGAAACCGACCTACTGGCCTACAGACAGACACAAGACCCAAGACGCTCTGGATTTTTTCATAACCAGAAAATTTGCGGCAAATTTCATTACCTTGGAGGACAGCTATGACTTGGACTCGGATCACTCATCGATCATCATGACATTGAGCGAAACTATCATCAAAAAGCCAGCGAAACCGACTTTATGCAATAAAACTACGGATTGGGAAAGTTTTAAATTACAACTGGATCAGGGAATTACCCTCAACATTGACTTGTCTACTGGGGATCATCTTGACGAGGCGGTGACAAAATTTACCAGTCTTATTCAACAAGCAGTGTGGGATAACACTAGAACAATTACTCATAAAACACCTGGATACAACTACCCTATGGAAGTAAGAAACCTAGTAAAGAACAAAAGAAGAACCAGGCAAAAATGGCAGCGTACAAGAGATCCCGTCGTTAAAAATCATCTCAATAGAGAATCCCAAAAAATCAAAAGATTGATCCACCAACTGAGAGAGGACTCTGCAAACTCCTTCCTCGAGAATCTGTCTGCAGACGAAAACACTAACTATTCCCTCTGGAAAACAACGAGAAGACTGAAAAGGAAAATCCGTCATGTACCACCCATCCTGAAAGAGAACAATGAATGGGCAAGATCGGACCAAGAAAAAGCTAACACGTTTGGAGATCATCTTGAAAACATCTTCAAGCCGAATGAAGCCACGAATGAAGAAGAACTTCACCTAAACACTAATAACCAGTCTAAAATTATTAAAATAGTGACATTAAAAGAGATTAAACGAGAACTAAAATACAACTTGAACCCGAAGAAAGCACCAGGATACGATTTAATCACAGGACTAGTGCTGAAAAAAGGGACAACAAAAGGACTAAAAATGTTTTTATTATTAATTAATGCGTCTCTTAGACTTATGCACGTCCCTGCAACATGGAAAGTGGCGGAGATGATCATGATCCTGAAACCCGGCAAAACAGCAACAGAGGTCAAGTCGTACAGGCCGATATCACTTCTACCCATAATGTCAAAACTCTTTGAAAAGCTGCTTCTCAACAGGCTTAAACCTATCATCGTGGAAAAGAACTTACTGCCCGATCATCAATTTGGATTCAGGCGAGGACACTCTACGGTGGAACAGGTGCATCGACTAATTGACATCATTGAAAAAGCACTGGAAGGTGAGGAGGTCTGCTCGTTTGTCTTCCTGGATGTTTCACAAGCCTTCGATAAAGTTTGGCATGAAGGCTTGAATCACAAACTCAACATGTTTCTGCCAGCCCAGTTTGTGAATCTACTGAAATCGTACATATCGAACAGACTGTTTCGAGTAAACCACGAATCTACGTATTCTGACTTCAAGGAAATACAAGCTGGAGTCCCACAAGGCAGCGTATTGGGACCAATCCTGTACTTGCTGTACACCAGTGATCTTCCGCAAACAGCCAACGTCATCACGGCCACTTTCGCAAACGACACAGCAAACGCAGCGACAGCGAAAACCGTTCAAGAATCGACAACACGCTTACAAAGATCAAACGATTCAGTTGAGGCTTGGACCAAGAAATGGCGCATCAAACTCAACGACCAGGAGGCAGTCCATTTGAACTTTACAAGCAAGAGGATCCCAAACCCTCAGAGGCTCGAAATGAATGGAAGTGTTATCCCATATCATGATTCAGCTAAATATCTCGGCATGAATCTTGATGCAAAAGCCAAATGGGTCGAGCATGTCAAAATAAAACTCACAGAACTCCAGACTCGCTACAGGCAAATGTATTGGCTACTCGGTCGAAATTCACGGGTATCAATATACAACAAGCTATTGGTATATAACCAAATCCTCAAACCGGTTTGAACGTATGGTATACAGCTTTGGGGCTGTGCCAGCAAATGTCACATACAAGGAATACAACGCTTCCAGAACAAAGTACTAAGAAACATCGCCAACGCTCCTTGGTATGTGCGTAACAGTGACTTGCATTGTGATCTTGGTGTACCCATGGTCGAGGAAGTCATAAAACAGAACGCCATCAAACACGTAAATCGGCTCACTCAACACGAAAATCCTGAGGCACTGAGATTTCTCGACAACAACCACCTGACAAGACGACTCAAAAGGACAAAACCATTTGAACTCGTTGAACGACAAGAGTAACAACAATGCTCTTCCTCACGCCGGTTGGCTTCCAACATCAAACAAGATACAATAGAAATCAATGGATTCTTTGTAATAAAAGCTAAAATCTAATTATCAAATGTAAATTAATGGTTGGTCAGAAATGACCAGTTTTAATAAAAAAAAAAAAAAAAAAAAAAAAAAAAAAAATATATATATATATATATATATATATATATATATATATATACATATATATAATAAAATGTATGTATTTTATTATTTATATAAATATATATATATATATATATATATATATATATATATATATATATATATATATATATATATATATATATATATTTATAAATATCGCAATATGTATTCTTGTGTATTAATAAAGAACTAAGTAAAAATACAAATACAAGAATTGTAATTGAATTTACAATTCAAAGATTTTCGTTGGCTTACAGTACCAATATCATCAGGAATATTAATCAATTCATTGGTTCATCAGGAATTAAATTGTTTAATATTCCTGATGATGTTGGTACTCTTAGCCAGCGAAAAGCTTTGAATTGTAAATTCAATTATAATTCTTGTATTTCTATTATGACTTAGTTCTTTATTAATACACATGAATACATATTGCGACATATATATATATATATATATATATATATATATATATATATATATATATAATATTCTTGTATTTGAATAACATATATTGTTTTAAATTATTAAACAAAAAAACATATATATATTTATATATATATTTTTTTTTTTTTTTTAAACAACAAAGGTTATTCAAATACAAGAATATTATTTATTTATATTCATAAAAAATATTCTTGTATTTGAATAACCTATGTTGTTAAAAAAATATATATATATATAAATATATATATATAATCAATATAATATTATAATCAAAAAATGGCTGCTTTATATAACTTAATATATAGAATGCATAAAATACCCATGAAAGAAGAAAATAAAATAAGAGAAAAACACATAATTTATCAAATTGCATTAGAAACCTGTTATAAAAAGAAAATTGTTGACAAACTTAAGTATAATATTTTTAATAAACAAAATAATAATTTAATTTGCAATAATAATAATAATAATAATACAATATGGACTTCATTTTTATTTATAGTCCATGAAATAGAAAATATCACCAAATTATTTTAAAATACAAATCTCAAAATTGCATACGAAACTAATAACAAAATAATAAACATAATAAATAACAATAATAAAACAATTAATATGCATGAAAAAGGTGGTGTTTATAAATTAGAATGCGAAAGTTGTAATAAAGCTTATATAGGTCAAACCAAGAAAAAATTAAAAGAAAGATATAAAGAACATTTAAATGCCTATATTAATCTAGAAATATATAAATCAAATTTCGCAAATCATTGTATTAATAATATTCACCAATTTCCAAATATAGAAAATATGAGACTTATAAAAGAAATTAATAAGGGATTAAGAATGAATATATATGAAGCATTCGAAATAAATAATAACAATAATAATAACACATTAATAAAAGAACAAATACAAATACATTCTAAATTTGATACCATATTCAATGTCTATAATGTTACAGCAACAAAATAAATTTGGCAATTTGTATAAATTTAGCAACAATTCTATTTCTAATCAAACATAAGGTTTAGGCCTATAGCTTACATTATTGTAATTTTCATTCCTGATGATGTTGGTACTGTTTGCCAACGAAAAGCTTTAGATATAAATTAAAAAATATTCTTGTATTTGAATAACTTATGTTGCTTTAAATTATTAAACAAGATAACGTATTTTATATTTATATATATATATATATATTAAAACAACTTAGGTTATTCAAAAACAAGAATATTATTTATCTATATTTTTAATTATGAATATAAAGAAATAATATTCTTGTATTTGAATAACATATGTTGTTTTAAATAATTAAAAAAGAAAACAAATTATACATATATATGTATAAATGTGTGTGTGTGTGTGTGTGTGTGTGTGTGTGTGTGTGTGTGTGTATGTGTGTGAGTGTGTGTGTGTGTGTGTGTGTGTGTGTGTGTGTGTGTGTGTGTGTGTGAGTGTGTGTGTGTGTGTGTGTGTGTGTGTGGTGTGGTGTGTGTGTGTGTGTATGTGTGTGTGTTTATATATCAATATGTTAACTGTGATATTGGCCTTGTATTTATAATAAACATTTCTAATTTCCCTCTATATCTTCAACAGGTCACATAGATTTATTTCTTCCAATTCGCCTTTAACACTTTTCTGTAATTTTCTAAAATTAAAAGCTTACACTCATTACCGGCCTCTGAAAATCTCGCTTCTATAGGACGACCTCCACTATTATTTAGCTTTAGGGCAGATCTAGTAGGCAGTCCTTAATGCTCTCACCTCGTATCATGCCGCTGTTAGATATCTTCCACTTTAATAATGTTTCCACTCCAACTGTTTCTTCTGGTAGAGTGTAACACATAATTCAAATACCTGCATATCCATAGATATTGTCGTTGTTGTCACCAAGTTGACCCTGTATAATCGGAAGTGCTTCCTTTCGGGCTCAGGCGACAACCTTCGGCCTCATACAAAATGATCAATTAATGTGACATACTTTACCAATGCCTACTGATATTCCGAATAACATTATTTACAATAAAAATTCATCTGCAATTTTTTCGGGTCGTTTATTTTGACTGTTTTTTTCTCGATAAATTAATATTTACAATTCTTGTTCAATTTTTTTTCTCTATCGTTTGTGTTTGATTTATAAATTGTTTTTATTATATGCAGTTTTATAATTAAACCTACTTTAAATGTTTTTTTAAGGGCTTAGTTTGTTTAGTCAACAGACGTCAACCAGTACAAAGAGAAATCTGAATTCAATATCCTGGTAATTAAATACATTAATGAAAAACTTACACATCCAATTTAAGAGTTTGGTCATAAATAAACTCAATTCCTTTAAATATACTGAGAAGTACTATAAAGATAGCAATTTCGTGAAAAATATTCCATTACAGAGCTTCTACTACAAGCTTTATAATTTTTAAAATTAAGACATTTAAACGAACGTAATAAAAATATTATAGCTCATAGCATATTCCTTTTTAAAAATGTTGAACCAGATTAAAAAATAACATTTGTATAGTTACAAAAATACTCCTAACCAAACAATATGAAACAGTTCATTTCCCTATAATAGCAAAGTTAACATACTTTTATAAAATATAGACTGTGTACTACTTGAACACAGTTATGGCAGAATCATTACTTAGTTTCCGTATTTCAAATTATTTAAATTTTATATTTTAAGACGTTGGTAGATTTGATGCAATTTCTGTAAATTGTGTTCTTTAGTGAAATACGCTATAAACATTTTGTTAAACCTTGTTATCGGAACTCCTACGATTGCAAACAGCTAATTATTTTATATAAAACCTATACTGAAAAAAGTCAAACAATGTACTAAATTAGATAGTTGTAATTAGTGAGTAAATTCTAGCAAAAAGGAATGTTGTTCTATTTATTTATGTGGGGTTACTCGGGAGACTTGAGGGGCAAAGAACTACTCTCCTTAAGTATACCTAAACTCAGTGTTACTTTAAAGCAGGTCACAGGCCATGGGAATCTGAGGGGGTTCCAATACAAAAGATCTAGGTCACCTCTGTGCAAGAGATGCCACGATGACCAAGAGGAAAGCCCAATCCACGTGATCTGTGAGTGCCCTGCTTTGGGAGTTGCAAGGAGAAAGTAGTTTGGCTGGCAGGTATGTACACCAAATGATATTAGCAGATTTAGTATCAGGTGGGTACTTAGTCTCTAAGGAGAAAAGAGTAAAAATACTGTAGCTAGATGATCTACACCGATAAGGTCCCTCCGAGTTTTGATAATATTAATAATAATTTAATGATCGTCCTTCAATCACTTTTAAACACAAATAAATCGGTTTCTATTGAATAGTTGTTACCTAGAATATCATATGGATGGATATTTTTTCGTTTGTTATAAACCATTAATATTTACCACTGTATATAAATCTATCTTTATTATATATCATACAGAACAGTTATCGTCTTAGACCTGAGCTTTATTATTTTAATGAGCTCTGATGACTTCATGATCACCTTCAAGATAAAAAACATTTTTTCAGAATCTAATTTTATTCACTGTGCTCCATTGCAGACTTGAAAAACACCGCTCTTATCATACAATCTGTTTTTCATCATACAAAAATACACCAGTTTGAGTGTACTTCGTAAACCTAAGGGTTTTTTGTGAGTTATTGTTTACATAAAATATTAAAATCTTGTTTACAAACAATCGCTCAATAGCCTACTATAAAGTACCTAATGATTACCTATAAAGTACCTTAATGGCAAACGATACAATTAAGTTTAAAATAAAAGTTTTGTGCAAGTTTAATTTTAGGTATTTTAATATCACTTTATTAATCAAATATATAAAATGTTTGTCTGAAATAGGTGGAACGTCAAAAGTAATTTCTGTAAGTTTTTTATAAAGCAAGAGAGTTCCTTTTCTTTTTAATGCATTCTAAAACCAACCCGATCTTGGTTTACGATTACGTTTGTCCCTTGAAATTCCTTTCTAATCCAGGAAAAAAAGTCTATGTTCAGATATGAATTCTTGAGGTTGATTTACTCTTTTAGACTTCTATTTTATGGTCCATAAACAATTTATGTATAATAAAATTAACGCAAAATATGTATTCATTGTAGAACCTGTATAGTATAAAAATAAAGGTTATTTCCTGCATTATATTTTGTATCTTCTGAAACATAAAAATAACGTTTGCATTATAATGCTAAAAGCAATTTAGATCAAATTTGGGTTTTGCTTTTCATATCACGATACACAGTATTCTTTTATTTATAATGATATTTAATAAATATATCAGTATGTAAATATGTCCATAATATGTTTATGTCAGTAGTATATTACTTTCTGGATAAAATTTATGAATGGCTTTGTGGTCACCCTAAACGCTATAATAAAATGACATTTGGTAAACGCCTCTTTATAAGAAATTCAGGTTTCGTAGTTTTTATATGTCTATAAGGTGTTGGTAGAAATCGTGTGAACCAAAAATAACTCTCATATTAATTATATTAATGAAGAAGTATGTTTATTGAAATAATTTAAGATTATAAGTATTTAACATCCATGTTTTTTCGAGTCGAATGTTCAAACCTGGGCCAAGGAATGAGCATTGTATGAGAAAGTAAAATGGTTTCAAAAATTAGCTATGGCCAGGACAATATATTTGTGTATTTTATGGTATATTAACAGTTGGCATTATAGTATTAACTATGAAATAGTTAATACTTGCTGCAAGAATTTGATTATAGATTTTTTATAATCGTATAAATAATAACAACTATTAAAGAATAGTATATTTTCTTTGTCATTATATGTTTGTAATACACAACACAAATATAACTATCCACATGTTTTATATCCCATTTCTATCAAACTATATACACACACACATATAAATATATATATATATATATATATATATATATATATATATATATATATATATATATATATATATATATATATATAGGTAAATAACTATGTATATTCAGTGAATGTATACTATATTTACATTAAAATATTGACACTTTCAAATCTTTTTTCCAACATTTAATTATTAGATAACATAAATCAAATAAATAATTTCATATTAATAAGTGTTTGCTTGAAAGATACATAGCCATTCAAAACGTAATCATTAGTTAGGTATGTCTTTATGCCGACCTATCAGCAATAAAAGTAAGGTTTCCGTTATTTCTTTAAATATTATTTATTTATTCCTGCAAATGATCGTATATATATATGTGTGTGTATATATATATATATATATATATATATATATATATATATATATATATATATATATATATTATATATATATATAATACAAATTTTTAAATATTTCAAAAACAAGGATACTTTTAATGAATATATTTATTCAAAGCTTTTCGCCGATAAAATAGTACCATCATCTTCAGGAAAATAATTATCGGCGAAAAGCTTTGAATAAATATATTCATTAAAAGTACTCTTGTTTTTGATATATTTTTATTTATGAACTATATTACAAGAACACATATCGCCCTATTTAATATATAAAATATAAATTTATATATATGGATCATAAAAATCATTTAGTCATTTTGGTTTTATTTTATAACTCCTCTTACTTCTAAAACAATGTTTTTTTTTCTATATGTATTTTACATGGATATCAACTATACTAAGGTTTTCATTTTCACAAATTATATGAGAATAACTATTTCTAATGTTAATGGCTTTCAACAAATGTTCATTCTTAAAAAGGATATTAATCGATGATAAAACTTATCAAGGATTAAAAACTGTAGAGAAAATTACCATGTGGGGTTTCTTGTCGTTCTGATTCATTATAAATGCTGAAAAGATTATGCGGACCTGCGTAGCTAAATGACCCCCGCATTTAAGTGGTCTTGTGAGCGTTCCTTAAGGATCTGATTTTACATGGAGCTAATTGATATGGTTGATTTTTTACGGGTACATCGTCTTAGGTCTTTATCATATACAATCAGCTCAGTTAAATCTAACCGTTTAGTTAATCCGTCGGAAAACTCTTTTATCAACTGGTGGACTTCCGACTTCCGTGTACCTTGTTCTATTAAGATGGCTTAAAATAGGATTCTCTGAAGTAGATTCCGCTGTAATATCAAGGTTGGCTGTGTTCCCGGTTTAGTTACTCATTAAAGCCGTAAGATTCTTGGGGCAAAAACTGAGGTATATTTGATTGTCTGAAAGGTTAATTGATAACTGCGTTTAAGTTATGAAATCTGCTGTCAGAATACGTTCGCACGATAGGTCAAGGGCTACTAGGAAATGTGAATCTTAACTACGTAATTTACCTCGCTAGAAATTTTTAAGGGCTGGTTTGAGGCAGTGTAGCAGCGGGGAAGCGATGTCTTAAAAACTATTCCTATCAATAATTTTATCTTTTTTCAAAGACGGGAAGACATAATGGATCTTACGGAACCTGAGTCTAGCAAAACGGGAGTCCGGAATTCTGAAATTAAGACTAACTCGAAGGGTAACATCCTGGTAATCACGGCTGACACCCTTTTGGATTTCTTACCCGTATCCTCTCTTGGAAGGATGACGAGGAGGTATTTGGACATTCCTCAGGAGTTATGGCTCTGTTAGGAACCTATTCCTTTAGAAACCCTGAAACCCTTTTGTTTCCCGGGCGAAAGTACATTCAGGTCCAAACATAATGCCCAGGTCGCTTACATAATACACAGATAGACCCCTGTGGTATGGGATTTTGGAACAATATTGCTGTATTTGCGGGTATAATATTTAGGATAAGTCCGCCTCATATATTTTGAAGGACTAATGCTACCGTGTCTGATCTTGTCTATTGATTTAGTATTAAAGCCTCCCTTATAATATCTGGGTTTTCCTTTAAGACCATCGCAATACCAGACGTAGTTTCCGGGTTCCTTGCAAACACCCATACTGACTCGGGATACTTGACCCATAGAGATAATTTGTTGGGGTTAGCGGAATTGATTTCTGATTGGAAATTTTTGGCGCGGTTTAGGCGAAAGACTTTCGTTTTTACAATATAGAAGATGGTCTTTACCGTGGTTACGAAGATAGTCCTTATATTGGGTGTTGGTCACCCAAACATACAACTTGTAGAGTTCCTCGAAATTAAGCGGTTTGGTTTCGAGTTGCAAACAATTTCTCACCGCAGAGGTTAAGCCCTCGATTATAGTTTCGGAGATTTCTGACCTCGTTTTATTTAATTTTAAAAGTTCTGCTGCTTCTAATATGTAGATAATATATTTATATAAGTTTTCTTGGGAAACTTGGGGTCTGTAGAAAAGATTCTGAGTGAGGGATAATAATATCTTCCGTAGTACAATGACCTAAAAGAGTCAGAATGGAAATCGGAGAAGTCCGTATGTTATATTAGTTTCGACTCTAAAGCCCCATCCCCATGTAAGGTGTAATTAAAGCTAGAAAAGCATGTCAAATTTATAGTAATATATACATAACACAAGAAATATTTATAGAGATTTTACGTTTAATGAACGCTAAATGTTTCAAACAGATATATTTTCATGCTATCTTTTATGGTTTTCTTTTGCCTATAGCTAAGTAGAAAGTCTAATACACTTAGTCTAATATAGGTTTTTTACATTCCTTCTACAAGACTTTAGGATTCTCAAGATATTTCAAGGGAGTAATATTGTGTCTGTTTTTCCTGTAGTATAATATACAGAAATTAAACTCTTTTCGTTTTATTAAATCATTACAAAATATTTTACTTACACGCTCATGAGAAAATATATCTTAGTTGTTTGAGTAAAATAAATGGTGAAGTTATTAACAAAATGTTACATTATTTCGTCTAAAAGATATTTTTAAGAATAAAGAGATTTTAAAAATATATCTCGGGTACCGCAGCTAATTGGATACCCGACGGGAACCTTGCCATTGAAAGTCATAATTCTGGAAACGGATATGTATGGATTAAAAGCAACAGTGTTACATACATCAGTGTGTGCCTAACATCCAATGAGTACATCGGAAACTTTCGCTAAATGATGGACCAGCTCGAGGACGAACTGCAGGCTACAGAATACCGTCATTACTGCAGACCGACTACTACATCATTGTGGGAGGAAATTTTAACGCGAGGGCTACTCAATAAGTGGCAGATATAACATACTCCAAAGGCAAAAGCGTGATCGTCATGGCATCAAGACTGGGCCTCGTCGACCTTAACTCATGTAACACGACTCCGTCGACATAGAGGTAGCATTATCGACAATACTTACCCTCAATACTGGCCTCAGAGCCTTTAGTCCCTAGAATTCAGGACTGGGTAGTGATGGAGGAATATACGGCGAGCTATCACCAGTAAATCCTAATCAGCACCAAACCTGAAAATCAAAGAAACTGTTGAGAACATAGAAGAAACAGGTGGAATGTCGCAGGAATGGTTCAGGAGAGGATCTCGGAGGTCCTGTAGGGTTCGAAATTAGATGCCATGGAAATGAGAAAGCGACGCAAAGGCACAGATACGCCGAAGCTGTAGCAGACACAACAATGAAACTCACTCAAAGAGCCTGCAAGGATGCTATCCCACAAAAACTGTTACCTACAGGAAATAGAAATCCTGTATATTGGTGGATGATGGAGCATGGTCTGCGCTTGGCTCTGCAAAAAACCGAGATCGTTCTGATATCCAAGAGAAACCTTACTCCTACCCTTAAAATGTTGAATTGTATTTAATTGGGGAAGACTACGAATTTGTGTAAAATTATTTGAGAACGGTCTCCAGCAGAAATTATTGTTACGAATAATTTACAAGAAAATTGTGTAATATATTGTTTACGTTTTTTGAATTTAGTGTAATGTTAAAGTGACAATTAATCTTAATGGAGGAAGACCGCATGTTTGCAGACGAGTGTTTAGGAATGGTTAAGGATCTTTTACAATGCTGAAGGGCTGTTGAACATATCAATAATTTTAGGCACTCTCTAAATAACGAAACATATGTGATTCAGAATATTGTTGGCTTAAATTCGATAGTACCACCTGAAGTGCCTCCAAGCAATTTAAAAATAAAGATTATATTTATGTAATCAGAAATATGAATATATCTTCTGGTCTAATAAATGAAGTAAGACTTATTATTAAAGTTATGTTGGAAAAATAATTAAACTGTTTAAAATAGTTACTGTCAAAGACAAAGGAAAAGCAGTATTTCTTTCAAGAATAAAACTAATAATAACAGATAAAAATATCCCTTTTCCATTAGTTAGGACTCAATTAGTAATTTGGCTAGCCTTTATAATGACAAATATCCAAAAATCAAGGGTAAATCTTTGTAAAAATTTATGTCTATTTAGGAAACCCAGTATTCATATATGAACAATTATATGTAACTCTTAGTAGAGAAAGAGCGCTTTGAGACATTAAGACTCTAATAGAAAACCAAACGCACAAGTGAAAATAAACAATGACGAAAATAGTTACACAAAAAAATCGTTTAGCAAGAAATACTAATGTAATTTTAGCTTAAAATGTATTGGTATTTGAATCGCATTAATAATATAATACTTAAACAATTACAAATTATTTCACAGTGTGTATTTAATTTCATTTTATTGTAAAAAATAAAAGGCAGCAATCGCAGCTACGAGCCCCTAGTCATTCATAATTAAGATATTATTTATTATTTTCATTATTAAAAATAGTTTACATTCATACAACAATACTAAAGCAATTGTTAAAATGTTGCTAAGCAAACGACAGAATTAGATAAAAACTGTGTGGCTTTGGGTTCATTGAAAGTTGCTCCTCAGAATGGTAAGTATTTATTCTTTACCTTAACTACTAAGCGTAAAGAAGTTATAAAATGATTGTGACTTGCTGTGATTAGACCAACTACGGACTTTACCTCCTTTGTACGAGACTTGTAGACTTAGATATCGGTCAGACTAGCCCTGCTTGGTCAATGGTCGCCGCAGTGCACGGTTTAGTTCTGTAGCTAGGCTGGGGCTTATTACTTGGAGTTGAAGGCGTGGTTTGAACTTGTATACAGGATCGCCTTAACAGGCTGGGCTATACAGGGTCTTGTCATGGTTTTAGGTCTGCTTAAGTCTCCTGTCCAAACTGCTGGGACCAGCTGGGGGGCACTAGAGCGTTCGATGGTAAAACTTTACTCGCCTGTTTAAATACATTGTCGTTGTTATATTTATCTGTAAATTTGTACTCATTTCAATAAGGTTTTCTAATATAATAAAAGTTTTTAATCTCAGCCGTTTCGATTTATATTTCCTACTCAATTTTTTTTCTTTTCTTTAATACTATAATTTTTTTTAAAGTTTTACCAAAACTTGTCTTTTGTCTAAAACCTTATATCTCCCCGAAGCATTCCACAATATTATTCTGTTCAACATTTTGTTTTCAATGAAATGAGTGTCGTATACCAATAATTTATTATTATACCAGGTACTCTGACATTTGCTGATATTATACTGGCTTATGGTACTCTCGACTTTCCTTCTAACCTCTAGCTTCAAGTTATAGTATATCAGTTTAAATCAACAACAGAAAATCTAATAATTATGATTACCAGAACTATTTACGGTAGAAATTATTACTCTTTTCTTTGCTCTCTGATTCACGGGATAAGACACAAGTTTTCCCGCAGAACACTATCCCTACTATCTACCCTACTTCTGCCCACTCTCAATGTCGCTTAGTTGCAACTAGCAGTAGCTTGTCTATACCTCCTGTGTAGCTTGACCGATCGAGTCTGAGGCAAGCTAGGCCTTCTTGTCTCTGTTCTTACTAAGTATCATGCATTCGTCGTTTAGTCGCCCTTCAAAGTAAGGGTTGTAGCTTGGCTAATCATGGCACTGATGAATAATGAAAAAACCTTCGTATATTTACATAATAAAAGAATTTTACTTGGTTTTGTGTTTTACTTATTTTGTGTTACAACATTTAAATTAATTAAAATGAGTTTTCTCTTTCCTAAACCAACATGTCACATAATTTGTGTTACTCAAGGTAATCATTATTTCTGATTACCTGTAATTAGCTGTAACTAGCACTAGCTCGTCTAGTACTTGCTATGTTGCTCGACCCATCGAATATGCGCTTCTTGTGAATATGACCCTTCTTGTCTCTGCTCTTCCAAGTGTCATACATTTGTCATTTAGTCCCCCTTCAAGAAAGTTTTCTAGGCTTGGCTAATCATGGCACTTGTGTTAAACGGTAACACTGTTTTGTATATTCTGATAATAAAAAAAATTTAAAGAAGAAGTTGGCCACTGCTTTTTACCTACAAAAGTCTTCATAAACAACACAGAAATAAGCTACGCTACACAACCGAACAATACGAAATATACACACATTTCAAACTACATCCTACACACATACTCAAAACACGATTACATTATAACTCACACATACACTTTTTGACATCATACCTCCTAACACTTATAACGTACACACACAATAATAACACGTCCTCACCATAATATCCCACCCTCGCCTCAACATCCTAACCTACGAAAACCATGAGATCAGTTACGCTCTGAGATGTCAAAGGGATACATTTCCCGAAACGGCCATTTTCAACAAATATAAGTAAATGCTACTATAGGCAACTTTGTAAAATATTTTCA
The DNA here is from genome assembly GCA_036971475.1 of Prosapia bicincta. Lineage (NCBI taxonomy): Eukaryota > Metazoa > Arthropoda > Insecta > Hemiptera > Cercopidae > Prosapia > Prosapia bicincta. The sequence goes on from JBAIZL010000016.1 coordinate 2,878,559, forward strand.
AGTGTTTTAGTGAAAACTAGTAGCTCATAGATTTTTTTGTTCTGTTACCAAAACAAAATATTGTCAAAATAATTAAATTCATTATATCCTTTTTTAAATAACTAAACTCTAAGGTGAATGGAATTCCTTTGGTTAGAGGTTTAGTCCATATAATTTGTAAATATACATGAAACAACAAATACCTATTATTACTATGGAAAACGATTGCTCCTTTTACAGTCTATCTACCTTTATTTTTATTTAAAGTTATACGTCATAAGACTGAATGATATGTTATGTTGCGTAAGGATGCCGGAAGGACCTTACTTTGTAAAGCACATATTTGTTTCCGTTGAACTTTCATCCGATCTCTACCCCAGAATTGTATAGCTACCACTTATTGGTAGCCAAGAACCCACTTGCTAGATACATGTTATCCTTTGTTATTTAGCCACCCCTAGGATTCCCTCAGCTCCACCATAAATCTTTATTGTAGCCTACTAAAAGTGATTATTCTTCGATCTACTTTGATCCCTAATATCCATAGTTGGTCTTGATCTTGTTTAAGCCCAAGGTCGCAATTTAATACTATACCCATCATTGAATTAAATTTATCTACGTTTGGGTCTATTGCTTTCCAATGACTATCTTTTGGAGTAAAATCAAAAACTGTCATGTCCTATTTTACCACGAAGCAATGTTTCATCCTAAGCCTCTGTTCACAACTCTTTTAGTGAATTTTCAAATATTTATTTATATCTTCGTTACTTGACTACCGACGCACGTTAGTCGGTATATCGTTACCATTGCCTCTGAGTCAAAGAATAACCTAGCCACAATGATGGTGAATAATAGTGGAGCCGGTTCATTCCTACTTTGTACATCTTACCTATTTCCTCGTACCTATTTCTCCTCTGCTGTTCTAGATAGTTTCGTTGATATTTTCTGTGCATTTTTCGTGCATGTGCCTTCTCCAGTGCAGCCTATCCAGAAGAATTTCAAGGTAATAAGTTTAGACTAGGTAGATTATTTCAGTGTTATAAATAACCGTCCTCTCTAAACTTAGTTTGGTATCCTCTGTTTAGGATGAGTGCCACAGATTCATATATTAATGGATAAGTAGTTCCTTCACCCTGCACTCCACTTCGTTACCTTGTGTGCCATTTGAAGCAGGTCTCAAAGGACCTTAATAAAAGCCCCTTCACATTCCCTTTACCTACATTAGAACTAAACTGTGTTCCTTGGGGTGGTGATATCGGTAGTTACAGATCTCTGGCAGGTTGTATCATGTATCACGTTGTTCCCACGAGCAACAAGATAAACGTCCTTTACGCAGAGTTGACGTGACGTTAGTATAACTAAAATAATCAAAGGTGGCGCGTGATACCACTCGGTATCCCTTAGGGATCCTCCCTGCCACGAAGGCTACGTATCTATAATGTCAGGGATCCCTTGACACCTTTAGATAAGGGGTTCTCCTCTTCTTTGACTGAATTCCACGAGTTATTTCTTCACAAAACTCCTTTATTTCTACAACTTGTCGAAATCATGGTAATAAGAACAGCTTATTAAGCTATACTTAGAATAAATATTACAAAGCTATTATTTTTGATGCACTGTAATACTTATAAAGATTTTACAATTCTGTACAAAGTTCACACGAATTTGTGTGCCTTTTATTGAATTGTAGGGAATTCTGCAGAGATTTATGAAAAACAACAAATTCAAAGATATTTTTTTTTTAGATAAGTTGTAACCAAAATCACAATTTTTAATATGAAATTTACGTCGCCCTGCACCAAAACAGGGATATCGCAGCGCAATAAACGAAAATTAAAAAACTTTAATAATCATTATAATAACCCTAGCTTTGTTAAGTACCGCAGACAATTTCATCAATTAAAAAGTGCCCTAAATCAATGACGTAATTTTAGAACTTTTTTATTAGCCTCATAAAAATACCAGGCTTTAGGGTTCCTTAAAACTTGTGCTGTAATAAACAAAGATTTAAGTTTATGTAATAACGCTTTCTATAAATCACCATGTTTAGTTAGTAAAGGAATTTTTATCTGGTTTTATAACGGAAATTAAAACATTTCCTTTGAAAAAATATATCCCTCTAAGGTTGTGGAGTTTAAAATCTTTGAGTTTATATCAGCAATACAATTTAATTCCACATTGCTCATAATTCCTCCACATTTAATCAATGCTAAGTTTATAACAATGTGTTTTACAATAAATAATTTAGTTTTGCAGTTTTAAATTTTGCATGACCAATAGTACCTCTATGATTTTACAGCATTTATAACATTTAATATATTATTATTTAACTTTCTTTATAAACAAATGTCTATATGTGGCAACCTCAAGGTAATATAAGTGATTGCCAACTAGTTGCCTTTAGATATAGAATAAAGGATACTCGATTGAAGCACATCGGATATCAAGCTAACACATTCAGTAAATTCAAGTACTCCTAGCTAAATTTCGACGAATGGTTCATTATTCCAAGCCTATTAATTTAAAATAGTTCTATGCGATACATTTCCATCACAAATTCGATCATACATAATTTTTAAAAATATATTTCATCTATTTAGCATGTTGTATACGAATATTTTGTATTTTTTTTATATGAGTTTTTTGTAAACTATTCATCAGTGTATATATATATATATATATATATATATATATATATATATATATAAGTAGTAACGAGTTGCTGGGCTTAGCGGGGCCAATCTCCAAAATTTAGCTCGAAGAGCATTTCAGGGGTACCTATCCGTCTTATCGGCTTTCCTATTGGTCGCTCACAATCGCCCCCTCATTTCTCCCGCCGTTTCAGGGGTACTCATTCACTTATCCGTTTTCCCATTGGCCGCTCTTCTCGTTTCTCATATTTTTTCCTTCCTTGGCGGGTTGTGCGGGGAGCCCCTCGGCCCCCCAATTCTTTTAGATCTCTGTACCGTCCGAAGAGCATTTCAGGGGTACCCAGTTCTCTTTTCCCATTGGTCCCCCTTCTCGTTTCTCTTATTTTTTCCTTCCTTGGCGGGGTGTGCGGGGAGCTCCAGCTCTCCCCCCTCTCAGTTCTCTGGTTCAGAAAAGTCTATCGCGTTGTGTAATACGTAAATTGCGTCATCACCTTGGTCAGTAGTGTTGTTTGTGCAACAAATAATATACATATAAATGAGTCATGAATGCTTTAAGAGTCAAGAGAGAAATTTTGTTATTTTTTGTCAGTTCGTTGAAGGACTGAAATTTGGTTATCACTCGCACCGTTGTTTACAATACTCAGCGCCGAACATTTTTGTCATGTTGACCACAATCTGCAAGTACTTGCTCCTCGTGGGCCACTATTTCCAAATCGACATTGCCTGCTTGCGACGACGACAGTTGTGACATAACTATTAGGAAAAAAAATTGCATTAATTGAGGCCAGTTGATCCAAAACCATTATCTCCCCTTTCCGTAGTTTCATCTAAATTAATTATTTCAACTAATTTGGGATAAGCACACATCTCACAAATTAGTTGGGCCACTTTATCACCCCGTTTTATAAAAACATCTTTATTTGAACGATTAAATAACAGAACTTTAAGACCACCCGTAAAATCTTTGTCAATTACCCCTGCACCCACATCTAGAAAATATGTCAATGCGAGCCCAGAACGAGGCGCTATGCGACTATAACATTGGAGGGGAATTTTAATGGCTACATCTGTGTTTACTAGACACTTTCCAAATTTAGGCACTACGTAATCATAAGCACTTCTGAGGTCAAAACCGGCTGCATTTACAGTTGCCTTTTCAGGAGCATAAGCATTTTCGGTCAATTTAGTGTACCCTAATTCCATACTGAAATGATATGAAACAAATTACAATTAATACCTAAAAGCAAATGTAGGAAAAACATTTTTTGACAACTTTTTAGAGAACAAATATTCAAATACTATTTATTAATACTTGTTTTTGTTGTGTTTTTTTTTTTACAATTATAACAATGCCAACGAATTACAAAAAGCTCTGATTAAATGAGACTTTATTTTACAGTCAAATTTCTATACCCTAATTCCCTAATGAAATAATATTATCTAAATATTTACCTGCAAAATGATATGAAACAAATTACGATTATTATTTAAAAGCAAATGTAGGAAAAACATTTTTTTGACAACAATGTTAACGAAATGACAATTATAACAATATACAAAAAGCTCTGATTAAATGAGACTTTATTTTACAGACAAATTTCTAAACCCTAATGAAATATTTAGAAACACTACGAATTACAAAAAGCTCTGATTAAATGAGACTTTATTTTAGAGTCAAATTTCTATACCCTAATTCCCTAATATAATAATATATACCTGCAATATCTTCTTGCAACTAACAGACACTACGAACTGCAAATTGATTCTGATTGCTCTTACTGACCCTCAACGTATTTAAATACAGTTCCAACTCTTACGCCAACACCTAATTATGCAGGCTCATTCAATTATTCTAAGATCTGTACTTACATTCACGAGTTCCGTATGCTGATATTTATAGTTTAATAGCTTGCGCAGTTATTTTTAATGACGGTTAATGCTCACGAAGTATTTATTACTGCTTGGTCTTTTCCTATTACGGAATCAATTTATTCAAAACACTCGCATTATTATAATGCTGGTTATCCTTGAAGCAGTGCGCGCAGTTCCTTACTGGTAATTGAGGAAGCTATATTGTAGAAGGCGGTTATTTGAAATAATGTACACAAGGAAAATTACGAACATATAATTTATTATTCTTTCTCAGAGTACAATTACTCCTTCAGCTTACAACAATTGCAAAACCAATTTTTTAAATTTATTTAAAGAGACATTATTTGCGATAGTGTTTAAACACGTAATTCCAACGGCGTCTAAATTATTTTCAATCGTTTGATGTATATTTTTCGTAAATATGTTATATTGCACAATAATATTGTTTTTAAAAAAATATAACAATCTGTTTGTATATCTAAATACAGACTCCATATGGGTCGGTAAAAATGGAAAGTTGTTTGAAATTTGACCGTATTTCTTGACATGAAATACTTTTTCATCTAGTTCCAAAAAGTAAGTGTCATTGAAAAAGATATAAGTTATACCCCTATACGAATTCACAACCGCGTGTATTTTTATCTGGCTTCCACCACCCAAAAAAGAAATATGTTTCGGGTAATCTTTAACTAATTTTAGAGATGGATATTCTATCATAAATATGTGATCTTCTGCGAAAAATACAATTTCACCAGATGGTCTCTGATAAATAAAATCTATTTTTGTAAAATTCGGTGATAAAAACGGCAGCCATTCTGCAATTTTTTGAACTTTGTCAACATATTTATTACCCAACATTACTGACCAAATCCATTTTTCGTGAAATATATACAATTCTTTATTAACAACTAAAAACGTTTTTAGATTTTTCAAGTTGAACAAATTCGGTGTAACAATGTCTTCCACTTTCTTTGTAGGCAAGGTTTTCGGTTTCAATGTAGTTGATGTTATCTTTTTCTTTCCGTATAACGTCTGTATGGCGAAAATGTCGTCTTCTCCAAGATCAGCCAAATCGCTTTTATAATAAGGATACATGATTGAATCTACATGATTAGAATGTGATATTCCCAATGCATGTCCTATTTCGTGTATTAAAACATTTAGTAGGAAATGTTTACCTGAACCGCATTTTTTAATATTGTTTTCTAAACACCAATCTGCATCGCCATTTAAATGGATTTTTCGAGTTGATTGGTCTATGTGGGGTAAAAACGCATGTCCCAGTAAATTGGCGTCAAGTGTATATGAACAATAATTTGGAGATTTTTCAAACTTGTGCCTGGTCCGTTTAAAGGAAAGTAATATATCCGGTTGGACCCTACTCATTCGAATTGTTTGCAACATTGCTAGAGGTTCATATAGAAATGGTGTTGAAGGTCATATTATTCACGAATTTTATCCGGCCGTCGAACCCGGTTATAAAATTATTGAAAAACATACTACAGTAATCTATCTGCCGTTAAACATAACAGGACTACTTCATAATATTGCAGTGCGTCTCGAAGATCAGGACGGACAACTGATAAACTTGCGGGAAGAATATATAACGCTCAGACTTCATTTGTGGCGAAGTGTTAGTTAATAATGGTTCAGATTACCCGAAACATATTTCTTTTTTGGGTGGTGGAAGCCAGATAAAAATACACGCGGTTGTGAATTCGTATAGGGGTATAACTTATATCTTTTTCAATGACATTTACTTTTTGGAACTAGATTAAAAAATATTTCATGTCAAGATATACGGTCAAATTTCAAACAACTGTCCATTTTTACCGACCCATATGGAGTCTGTATTTAGATATACAAACGGATTGTTATATTTTTTTAAAAACAATATTATTGTGCAATATAACAAATTTACGAAAAATATGCATCAAACGATTGAAAATAATTTAGACGCCTTTGGAATTACGTGTTTAAACACTATCGCAAATAATGTCTCTGTTTTATATAAATTAAAAAAATTGGATTTGCAATTGTTGTAAGCTGAAGGAGTAATTGTACTCTGAGAAAGAATAATAAATTATATGTTTGTAATTTTCTTTGTGTACATTATTTCAAATAACCGCCTTCTACAATATAGCTTCCTCAATTACCAGTAAGGAACTGCGCGCACTGCTTCAAGGATAACCAGCATTGTAATAATGCGAGTGTTTTGAATAAATTGATTCTGTAATAGGAAAAGACCAAGCAGTAATAAATACTTCGTGAGCATTAATCGTCATTAAAAATAACTGCGCAAGCTATTAAACTATAAATATCAGCATGCGGAACTCGTGAATATAAGTACAGATCTTAGAATAATTGAATGAGCCTGCATAATTAGGTGTTGGCGTAAGAGTTGGAACTGTATTTAAATACGTTGAGGGTCAGTAAGAGCCATCAGAATCAATTTGCAGTTCTTAGTGTCTGTTAGTTGCAAGGAGATATTGCAGGTAAATATTATTTTATTAGGGAATTAGGGTATAGAAATTTGACTCTAAAATAAAGTCTCATTTAATCAGAGCTTTTTGTAATTCGTAGTGTTTCTAAATATTTCATTAGGGTTTAGAAATTTGTCTGTAAAATAAAGTCTCATTTAATCAGAGCTTTTTGTAATTTGTTATAATTGTCATTTCGTTAACATTGTTGTCAAAAAAAGGTTTTTCCTACATTTGCTTTTAAATAATAATCGTAATTTGTTTCATATCATTTTGCAGGTAAATATTTAGATAATATTATTTCATTAGGGAATTACGGTATAGAAATTTGACTGTAAAATAAAGTCTCATTTAATCAGAGCTTTTTGTAATTCGTTGGCATTGTTATAATTGTCAAAAAAAAAAAAACAAAAACAAGTCTTAATAAATAGTATTTGAATATTTGTTCTCTAAAAAGTTGTCAAAAAATGTTTTTCCTACAATTGCTTTTAAATATTAATTGTAATTTGTTTCATATCATTTCAGTATGGAATTAGGGTACACAAAATTGACCGAAAATGCTTATGCTCCTGAAAAGGCAACTGTAAATGCAGCCGGTTTAAACCTCAGAAGTGCTTATGATTACGTAGTGCCTAAATTTGGAAAGTGTCTAGTAAACACAGATGTAGCCATTAAAATACCCCCCCCCCCAATGTTATGGTCGCATAGCGCCTCGTTCTGGGCTCGTATTGGCATATTTTCTAGATGTGGGTGCAGGGGTAATTGACTAAGATTTTACGGATGGTCTTAAAGTTCTGTTATTTAATCATTCAAATAAAGATGTTTTTATAAAACGGGGTGATAAAGTGGCCCAACTAATTTGTGAGAAGTGTGCTTATCCCAAATTAGTTGAAATAATTAATTTAGATGAAACTACGGAAAGGAGAGATAAGGGTTTTGGATCAACTGGCCTCAATTAATATAATTTTTTTTTCCTAATAGTTATGTCACAACCGTCGTCGTCGCAAGCAGGCAATGTCGATTTGGAAATAGTGGCCCACGAGGAGCAAGTACTTGCAGATGGTGGTCAACATGACAAAAATTTAGTAACATTTTTAGCATTAATTGAAACTTTATTCCTCGCAGGATTAACGTCCGTTAGTAAATGGGAAATAGGAGTAGCTGCTATTTTTATTAACATACAAAAAAATAAGATTGTAGAGAATGAGTTAACCTCATTATATTTACAGTTAAAGCAAATTTATATAAATCTTAATGAACATTTCTATTCTACCGTAAATTCGCAGTATAAAATACCTAAATATTTAGACAAAAAATTAACAATTGAAGAGATTATTGAAATATTGGGTGGAAATGTTGGCCTAGCTCAAATACCTGTTAAGTGTTCTATACAAATTGTGCAGAGGGCTCTTGCCTGTATACGACCTGCTTTGGAAGAGGTTAAAGGAAATAATTCCGGTTTACTACCAAACCTAAACTTTAATAATAATGACTTGATCTCTTTTTAGCAGCATTCCTTCTGGTCCTGCCACCTCCGAATTTAATTTTCGCATTCATTAGGTTGGTAACTGCATAAGCAGCTGCCCTTTCGCCCAAACTTGCGTTACCTGACGTTACGCGTTCCCAAGCTCTATTGGCTAATTGCTGATCGGCGACGACTCGATAATTCGAATCTGAATATTGTGAATAGACAACGTCGTGGTCTCTGCACGCTCGATCTAATTTATTTATCCCGGCGTCACCCCTCCTTAATCTTTCTTGTAATCTTGTTCCTGGTCCGCAATACTGATAGCCCGGAATATGTAATTCAACTGGCAATAAATCTATAGCCCGATTTATAACCTTTCCCGGTAAACTTGTCAATGAACTTATTAATCCGCTGCCGCTGTACGCACTAAGCTGTTTTTTAGACATTACGCCCTCTTCTTCGTCTTCCGCCTCTTAATGGCGACTGAGGCGATATGGATATTGTTTCTTTCGGTTCTGGTATCAAATAGGCATCTGAAAATCCGACACTATCAGTTTCACTCGCCGCCCTCGGTTCCGATTCTTTATTCAAAATTGTTTCTTTTAATTGCTTTCGTAATTTATTCATTTCACTGCGAATCTGATTTGTAAGTGTATTAATATTGTTTTCCAAATCTGCACATTTTTCATTAAATATTTTTAAATTGATAGCGTCTTTGTCTTCTTTCGGTTCGTGTAAATTCGAAAGTCTTTTATTTTGCATATCATAATCACCGCTTTTGGTCATTTTAAAACCGACGCCAGGAGGCCCAGGAATTCTGTTTCGTCGAAAAGACGCGTTATGCAAATGACGCCCAAATTTATCAACACTCATAAGATGATGTTTACTGGTGAACAGGTAATAGCGAAATGATTGTGCAAAATTATGCAATAATTCCGGATTCTTTTAACTCCTCAATTATAGATATTATCTCGTTATTATGGCCTTGATTGCCTGCCAACTGTGATGCCAATAATAATCTTAATCGCTCGGATAATTCGTTGGGATCGTTCCAGTAAATATATGACGGTTTTTGCTGTTCATATTCTTTCAATATCAAACCGCTTCCACCGGCTTCCCAATCTATATTAGATTTAGGTTTACGCGCCGGAAACAGTTTTGAAATTATTTTCGTATACTTGTGACTTGTATTTGATTTTAATTTTACTATAGCAGAATTGTTGACCCTGTGTGCATTTGTGATAAGTAAAATATGTCGATATTTTGCAAGATCTTCCTCTGTGTAAATATGATCGTCGGGAATTGGCTTAAATAACCATTCGTATATGCCTCGTGTGCCTGCATATCTTATATCGTCGATTATTAGGTCGTCTCCGTTAATTTCCAATTCCTTATCGCCAATCATCTATTTATCGTTTTCTATACGCACACCGAAAACATTATCCGCTTGTCTGAGCCTTTTTATGAAATTTAAAAAATATTCGATTGATAATTTACCTGTAAATGTTTTTCGTATAAATTTTACAGCATCACGCACACCTTTAGGCGTATTCAATAAACCACTAATAGACGGGCTCGATTGGTATACAGTTTCAGGTTTTAAAGCAATACTCGTTGGAATTTCTTCTTCATAATCCCCCATTTCTGTTTCTATGTCACTGTCTGTAGAGATTTCGCTTTTTACGTCCTCCATTGGCTGTTTGGGTTCTAAAGGTTTTCGCTTCACAGGAATCTCACTGTCCGCCACAATTTCGGTATTGGCGGCCTCATCACTCATCGGCGATTCCGGTCTGGACGGCGGTCTTTTCGACGCATTTCCGTAGTAATGTTCTTCTTCGGTATCGTATTTTTTTCTTTTCGCTTTCAGATCTTTATGTTTTCGCTGTATAGTGGCCAAAAGTGTTTTCTCATTCAACTCATGCATCGGCTTATAGCTAATCTTTTCGGCATACTCTTTTATCGGTTTAATCAGCGGCTCCATAATATTTTTCTCAATATGCACTTCGATGTCCGTAATGCCTCGTTTTAGGGCGCTATGTTTTTCTTTAATTCAATTTTCTTTTCTCAATTCTTTTATTTCTAAAATAATTTTTTCGCGCACGTCAAGTGGTTCGGTCAGAGACATTTTTACAACTGAATGAATTCGTCAAACATTATTCGATATCGTCCGTTATTTAATTTTCGCCCTTTGTCTAACCGTAGAAATGAATTTTCGTTTTTAGACCAGGCCAATGAACACATTTCTTTGAAAGCCTCAAATTTCATGTCTGCGTTGGCGTGATCATTGTATGCATGACGTATATTTCTTTCGTCTTGTCGAAATAATATCACTAAATTAGCGTTATCTCGTATCAGCTGCTTTGGTATTCTGCTATATGTTTGGCACAAGTAGAATGTATCTACATCGTTATGGCGACCCATTGCGAAGAAATTTCGAATATTATTTTGGCGTTCGCACATTACGTCATCAAATATCATAATTGAGCTTGGGCTGATTTCATTGGGATGGGGCACATCGTCGTTTTCGATGAAAAGAAAATAACCGACATTTGGTATTTTCAAAAATACCAGACTTAGAAACTGATATTTTATTAGATTAATCGATTTGGAAAAAATATAAATATTCTAAAAAAATAATGCTCTTGGATGGAATATTAAATTGAACATGAGATTAGTTTTACCACAATTTGACGGTCCCACAATAAGACATCTGATGGAATTCGGTAAAAGCGGGCCATTACGCCCATCACACTTATTAGCGCAATCATTTTCGAAATATGTGTCGAAATTCATGACACGTAACGTTTGACTTTCTTTCACCACCTTCATCACATTAATAGATCCTTTTCGTTTATCCTAGTGTCTTTTGTCTTGTCATAACCTAGCCAGCGAACGAGTAATTTATTACCTTTATTACCCACTTTTTCAATGAGAAATACGTCACTAAATTTTGTTTTACTCAATTCCTCTTGATAGAAATCGCCCTTTATCTCATTTCCAGATTCGTCCTTTAGTTTATAGGTCACTGGAATATTTGGTTCAACTTTCCAAATTTTATATATTTCGTGGCTCCAAGACAGCCAATAACCTTTATTGAAAGTCTTTTTCAACCTACTGATTCTAACTCTATCGCCCACATTAAATCGGTTGCGTATAGATTGCTGTTTCTTTTGTCTATTTTCAAATACACGCCTGAGTACTAAATGCTCATTATTTTCATTGACATCGGCGGGTCGCATTCCAATTGTTCTGTGCACGGTATTATTATAATTTTCAACTATATCGTCCAAAATGTTTAGCCATTTATAATTTCCTTGCTCGCTAAACGCTCTCCACATTTTCGCTTTCAATGTTCTATTTAATCTTTTAACTATAGACGCCTTCTTATCGGCATACGTAGAATAATGATTTATATTGTATTTACTTATTAAGGATTTAATTTTCGAATTAAAAAATTCGGTTCCCTTATCGGTTTGTAAGTGACGCATAGAATATGTATCTAAAATCGGTTGTAATGACTTTTCCATTTCAAAAGCCTTTTTAGATTTCATCGGCACCGCCAACGCATATTTACTAAAACAATTTATTAAAACCAAAATATATTTATAACCTTTATTCGCTCTAGCGAATGACAGCATTTCCACAAGGTCGGCTTGGTAAAGATCATACAATCCTTTCACCTCAACATGACGAGTTGGAAAATTCCTACGAGCCTGTTTATGAATCTCTCTTGCAATGCCCCTCATCACTGTTGCAGTTGTTGCACTGTTGTCATTGTTGTTCTGACTAGCCTAAAATGAATAAATCGTTATTTCAATTGTGTATTATTGAAGTGTGTTCGCGTATAATAAGAAAGGATTATTTGGATAACCTTGAATTACCCACTACGATTATTAAGTGTCTGAACGATTCTTATAAGGAAGTGTTTATGACTTTAATCAAATGCAATACTGATGGATACAATTATTCATTATTAAAAGATATTATGACTATAAATATACCCGATAATGAAGTATACGAATTTTTAAGAGTGTATTCCAAAGAGAGTTTATTGAGTGATGATTTCATAATGCTAATGAACCATCCAAAAAACGAAAATGTTGAATTTGTTTACGTTGATAATTTTATTCTATTTGAACATTTCTCCTATGATAATCGATATAACAATTTGTGCAGGGGCTGTATCACAAAACTGCTTTACAGAAGTGGAGATTTCTTATTTGATGATTTTACCAGAGTGATAATAACTTACAGATATAAAAGATAAGATAATTGGTCAATTTTGCAAAACATTTTTTGGGACCCTAGCAGTTGGTGTGACATGTGTATTTTCGCACCGTTGTTTACAATACTCAGCGCCGAACAATACAGAAATTTATTAAGGTGGGGTCATCGTCCAAAATCAGTAATAGAAGGTATGATGGACAATTACTTGTTTTCAATGTTAGGACAATAGGAGTTGCTGTGACATGTGTGTTTACGTCGAAAATCAGTAATAGAAATTATTATAGACAATTATCTTTTCTCAATGTAAAGGTGAATAAATAAATTATTTAACACATAAATTGAATCATATATTTTATACAAACTAATTTACATTTTGTTACATCTTTTCCTGTTTACTTATGAACTAATTTACATTTTGGTGAATAAATACGAAGTTCAATAGCTGGAACGTCTTTTTCCTGCCAACTTTGAATTTGTATATTACAACAAATACAAACAGCATGATCTCCAATTGAATTATAATAAAAACCAGATTGTACCATATCGTCAATATTTGGATATGGTTTTGGCCAATTTACGAACGTATCTCGCATTTTCTTCTCTATATCAAAAATGGACAACTTACACTCTACATAATGTTGGCCAATACAACTTAGATTTAAAATTTTGTACATTTGTTTTCTCATACAGTCATTTACATCTTTACAACATATTTTTTCGTTTTTATTATTATTTTCAATAAAACCTCCCAAATCGCAGTAATGTTTTTTTACAAAACCATCAATACACAAATTTTCATCAGTATCAATAAAAGAAGACGTCATTTTTAAGTGTAATAAAATATGGTAGTAAATGAAAAATAAATTCTGTACACAATATTTGATAACTTTATTAAACAAAATCCATTCGGTGAAAATTACAAATGTGCAATAAAAATTATACCTCTTACAATCTATTCTAAATTCTAACACTATATTCAAACTCAGTGATTACAAAATGTGCAATATTTTTTTTTTACAAAATAAAAATTATGTAAAACTTATACTTTATGCCTATCACAAGGTAAATTATCTAATATTTCTAAATCCGTTTTCAAATGTTCTGGCAATCTATCATAAATGTGTTCTACATTTTCTGAATGGTTAATAATAAAACTTTTAGGTATATAATTAACTAAATAGTCTTGTATATTAGTATACCCTTTATTAAAACATTCGTTTATACTTACGTCTACAGCGTTTAATCTATCTTTAATTAGTGTCTCACATTTCAACCATTGATTAATAACGAACACATTTATGTAAGCACAATTATCAATTGAATGATTAAATTTACACGTTTTAATAAAATTGTTATGAAAAGTTTTTTTAAAATACTTAATGTTGGACAATTATGGTCCTCTATATTTATCACTGTAACAATAATATCTTTTAAAAAATTTTGTAAAAATGTTTGCTTTTCTACACCTTTAAGAAAAATTTTACCATTAATTTTTAAATAAATAGAAATGTCCTTTACCTTGTGATATGATATAAAACCCTGATCCCAAGCTAAGCCGTGTAAATTTCGCTCCAGCCAAATCGCTTGCTTCTGCAAATTCTTGCTTAAATCACTGAAGTCTCTCGGCGGCTCAAACAGGAATGACTGGCACTCTGCTTCTTCACCGTCACCTTTTCTAACAATTGCCAACTCTTTTATTATAAAGTCATTATTTAAACCTCGAAAACCTTGGAAATCAATGACAAACTCCATTTTCTTGTAACACGCTTTCAAAGTTGCCTTCCAAAACTTCTAGAGCTTTTCTCAAAGCCTCCTCAAATAAAACACAAACACAAGTGTCTGGGCCGTCTCCTGTAAACGACTGACAGGACCATGCACAGCTTTTATAGTGCTTACTAGCCATATCATAGTCTTCCAAACCATAATTCTCTACATAGGCGTTGGCCTTGCTTATGTAATAATGAGCCATGGTTTTTCTGCATGCACAAAGGTTTGGATGTGACGATAATGCAAACACACGTTCTGCTGCGGATAACATATTGGCGGCGTTGCGCAAATAATACTAAAGTCCAAGGTCCTGATGCAATTTATCTATTACACAAAGCAATAAATATTTTATTTACAATCACACCCAGCGCAATTATTTTGAATGAGTTCCGCGTATGGATGGCGGTTGTTTACAATCGCGACCTTCCTGCAAATTATTTTAATGATGGCGTTTTACAATCGCAACATATCCTGGTGCAATTGTTTACATTACTAAAGGCCAAGGTGATGACGCAATTTATCTGTTGGACAACGCGATTCCTGAACGAGAGAAGTGGGTACCCCTGAAATGGTCTTCGGACGGTACAGAGATCTAAGAGAATTGGGGGGCCGAGGGGCTCCCCGCGCAACCCGCCAAGGAAGGAAAAAATATGAGAAACGAGAAGGGCGGCCAATGGGAAAACGGATAAGTGAATGAGTACCCCTGAAACGGCGGGAGAAATGAGGGGGGGCGATCGTGAGCGACCAATAGAAAAGCCGATAAGACGGATAGGTACCCCTGAAATGCTCTTCGAGCTAAATTTTGGAGATTGGCCCCGCTAAGCCCAGCAACTCCTTACTACTTATATATATATATATATATGTGTGTGTGTGTTAAAATCAAAGATATTTAAAGAACAGCCTTTGCTTAATCCACTCAATACTTTGTCTCGCTACTTAATAAATTTCCATAAATTTATGTTTTAACTCCACTTATTGAAATTTTAGGGATATTTAATCGATTTTACGACTGCTGATCTTGAGTCCTAAATTCTCATGCCCTTCCCACAAATCAACTTATGTTTGTTTGCTTGATATTTCATCCCATCTTCGGTTTCCATCTACTAATTTTTCGCGGATTCTTCTTCTATATCTGTTGTCTGTTACTTTAACGGTTTTAATGCTGTTTCTGCATTACTTGTGATTTGGTCTAATACTTTTAGATAGTGCTAAATTATAGTTTATAGTTATTTCTCAAATAGGAACTTTCTTTACAGTAACCTTTCTGAAGATTTCAAAGATATAGAATAATGTGGGTCTTGAAGTTTAGCGACAGTTTGCTCTCTTTCCTTTTACATTTTACAAATATTTATTTATAATTGACAAATAATTATATGTATAAATTTAAACTACAGTATAGGCTATATATTATTCCTTAAACTGAGTCAAATATTTTTTCAATAAAGTAAAATTATTTATTTCTATTCACTTTAATTTTATCTTTTACCAAAGGAATAAGCCCAGTAAAAGTAATTCTACACCATATTATTTTGAAATATTGTCTAGATGTAACTAACTGACGAAATACAGGACGTAACCTAATTTGTCATAAGTTATTACATCTATCTACAATTATTTTGTTTGTTTTAACTGAGAAATACAATATAGCTACTTAACGATTACTCTTAGAGTTTCTAAAGCATCCCGTTTTTAGTATTTATAATACAAAAACTAGCTGTCAGACATTATACCTCAAAAACCATTTGACGAAACTGAAATACTCACAACTTGTTACTATAAATAAAAAAAAATATGATTTTATATAAAAAATATTGTTCTAATTACACAGCTGAAACTGATTACCAATTAAATAAAAAAAACCTATTTTATTGATCCATTATTATGAAATTTAAAATATGTATGTAGTTATGTTTAAAAGAAGAGTGTTTTATACTATTGTATAAGGCAGGAAAAGATATTTAATGATGTTGGCATCAGAACAAAAGAAGCAGTACCTTTAGAGATATAAAAAAATAGATCAGTGGTTATAGAGATACGCTAAATTCAATTTACCAAAACAAATATTGAAAGTAATTCCTATGCGCGGAAACAATTATATAAGTGGTTATTACTTTATATATACTCATCTTCACTTCTGTTAAGAATGTTTGTAGGCTATACATTTGTGTATATTTTTCTGTGTTTCCTTATATTTAAATATTTTACTTTGTTGGTGCGTTTCGTGTTAACTCCATTCTCAAAACTTATGTAGTACCTTAGTTTTGATGATGGAATTATTCCGAAACTCAGCAAACAAAAAATATTTTAATTTTAATAAAGGCAAAATTTTACTCAAATGTAAATTATTTACTTATGTATTACTCTTGGGTTAGGTTTTAATATGAGAAAATAAGACAAGGAGCACCTAGAGAGTCCCTTTGTTATTGATAGGCCGTGTGTTTATGGGTGCTAAACAAGCCTTATGTAATGTTTCATAACCTATTGTGAGTTCGGACCGGAATGAGAAAAACATTTCAATAAATGTAATATGTATGTTCAGCATTGATTTTCTTTTTGCTAACTCTATTATTATTCCAGGAAGAATATTCCTCTAGTTTATTTCTTGCCAAAAAGTGCAATAATTATATATAATCACCTGGAACATGTATTCATAGGCGTTGTACTTGCTTAGTACGTGAATTCAATTAAAACTTTACTTGATCAGCTTTACGTCAGTTAATTATTCCACTATAACAGAACCAAGTTTATTTTAAAAGTTTTTGGTAACCTTAGTGCGTGTCATTCATTGGATTTTAGGATTTAACGAGAATAATGTTATCTATCTCAATTTCAAACTATATTATGGAATGTTTTCATAAAAGGTTTCCATAATTCCTTAATTACATAACTCAAGGGCTAGTTTAAAATAGAAATAGTTATTTATTGACAATGTAAAATTCGAAAAAAACAATGTGTTTGCAATGGTTCAAATTTACTTAACAAATTAAAAATAAATAAATAATAAAACTGGAATCATTGCTGAGCTAGTGGAAAGTTAAGGTAAACGTGACCAATCGCTAGGCTCTCCTTATCTCCAAACATAGGACACACAAAACTCGACACAACATTAAAACTACTATGAGAGGACATTAACTGAGAAATCACATCAATTAGCTGTGAGTCACATTCGACAAAGGCCTGACGCAAGACCTTCATATTTCCAACTTGTTAGAAAAAGCAATATTTGGAATAACAACTATATCCTATGTTTAACAAAGCTAGCTCACTTTCACTATGGGTTCCCACTACGATATACGTATCATTGTCGCAAAGCATACTCACCTACGTTTCAACCGTCTACCATGTAATTAACGCGAAACCAGTCTCCAATTATTCCAAAACAAGGGTTTACGTATAATCACAAAGGCACCAAGATAAATAAAAAAATAAAATTAAAAAAATTTAGTCGCTTGTACTGAATTATTCCCTCCCTAAATTGCCTCTTCAGGCGATATGTGGAACGGTTGTCTTTGCACCATGTTGGAATCCCTGCCGTATTCTATTTCGCTGGGTGTTTAGCTGTAGTATGTGTCTTGTTTTATGTGTACGTAGTATCTGGGCTGACAATTAACTGGTGCAGCTATATTAATCACGTTACGTATTCCCATCGTAAGGCTAACGACGGCTGTTTCTATGTGCGATGTTGTATCGACGTTTAGAAAGCCAGACAGGGTGCTGTCCTACTGAGACCGGAATAATTGCCATATATTCAATGTGTAGTTTAGCGCCCTCCCCAGCTCTGTGGTTACAGGGCTTCTAAGGACCGCCATTGTTACGGTATAGTTATCTACAGTCAAGTTTCACGACTGAATTCTTTTGTGGTAAAAGACGAACCTATAGACGTTTTTGGCGCTGCTGGCAGACCTTTCGCAATATGCATTTCCAAAATGCCTTTTGTGTAGTGGATGTTGTGGTGTGTTGATTCAAAAGGGGTTAGCGGTATGACTATTAAGTTTTTTTTAAAGGTTAAAAGATGCTGGCCACCTTTGTAAACTTACAGCGCCAGCATGATTGCTTAGAACTCAAGTCCCCTACGATTATTACCCAGGTCCAGAAAGAGGTCTTTCTATAACGCGATTGTATTCAACTGATACGAGTTGCTTCTAGTAGCCCTGTTAGTGCGCTAAACGTTTATGTTTGGCAATAAGAATTTATTTTTGAAGTTTACCAAACACCAGAAATGAATTCAATTGATAGCATATTGTTTATTCTTCTCTTAAATATGTTGCTAACCTATCCACCTAAGCGTCGATATTGCTGATTTCCTCAAATATGACTTAACACAATTGAAACAAATGCTTTATAATTTCGTTTTAGATGGAATATTCTACACTTCAACTAAAGTAATGAAAAGATTTGGTGGAAATATTCTCGCTAATACAACCTATTTTTGTATAACCTAATTTTTATTGAATAAATAAATAAAATATACCTTGTTAAATAAAGTGATCGTAAGAATATATGTTAAATATTCCAAGGCACAATTATGTAGAAATGATTATTTAAGTGATCGTAAGTATGTATGTTAAATAATCAACGAGGCAATTAATGTAGAATTACCTACGTAAGTGATCGTAAGAATATAGCCTATGTTAAATATTATAAAGACATCGACGTTGATGATTACGATAGTTTTGGTATATTGCAAGAAATTAGAAATTCATGAAAGTGTGAATCGGTAGGTAGTCAGTAGTCGAATGCCTAGAAGATAATGATCAAGTCCCGAAACATCTGTTTTTACTAAAAGATTTTGATGGAAATCTCTTTTGCAGATAGAATAAACAGTGCAATGGTTACATGAAAGAATGGAATAAAGGCTTATAAAGGCAAATACAAATTACACTTTGGGGCTACAACCGCCACATTCTCAAGCTAGGTTTAAACATAATTTGTTTATTGTTTTTTTTATTTGTTGTTAAATAAATAAAGAGAATTATTTCATGCTTATATGTTAAAAATAGAATCATAAAATATGCTTCACTTGAGAGGTGTCTATTTTTTTTGGACTTGAAGGAAAACTCTATGTGCCCCCTCAAGTGTTTTAAAATCAGTGCCACCGCTGGGGGCTAAATATTTTTCAAAACCATTTTGTATATGTTTAAAATATCGTGTGTTTAAAACTTAGGATTTTGTAAAACGGCGTTTTTTTGTTACGCCTATGTTACATCACCTTTAGTATTGCGCATTACCAACAACAATAAACGCCAAATTATCTGAAATGTATCACAAAACATTTTAATATATTTCAAGAATTTTTAATGTAATACACCGTTTACTTACCGTATAATGACAAGTTATATTATTATTTAAAACTTGTGATCCAAAGTACCTCTTATGAGGATAATTCTAAGAGTTTTAGTCCCCCCCCCTTCCCAAGAGGTTCAAATTTCTTTTCACTGTCGTAGTCAACCGATTGTGTTCAATGACAACAGCAATGTAAATTATTATGCCAATGTAACCGGTTTTACGGATTTACTCACTTCTACAAGTCCTTAGAAACAATGCTTACAAGTTCTACGTACTCTTATCCGTCCCTGAGTAACTCCAATCGTAATAGACTATTATATCCATTCATAACTGTTTTTATTAGGTTCTACTTCTTCATTTGCCAAACGTAGTGCAGAATGATTTAATCGTTTTATTAGGGAAAAGAATATCAGACATTATTGAATGGATTACTGAGAGTATATTAGAATGAGAGGGGCAGATAGCTAGATGTCGGGACAACAGTTGAACAAAGCAATATCGATTGAAAGAATAGAGCTAGCTAGCAGATCCAACGATAAACAGTTTCCAGCCCAAAGCTAATGTCTGTGGATGACATTGAAGAGATATGTTCGGCAGCAGATACAACAGGTAGACTGTTGGAAACAATAAGTACTGTTGAAGGTGAAGTTGGTCAATCTTATTTTCTTAAAAAGAATAAATCTGTAAAAGATGTGATCTGCAACAAGCTTGTTGTACAAAAATAATTTAAAACTGGTAATTTAACTACAAAAGTAAATTAGGTTCTTACATGACCCTTCACCCCCCTCCCAACCGTCTCGTCAAGTCCATAAGCACGGTTACGGGGTCCACCCTATACTAATTATTTTGCTTGTGTTATACATTGTTCAGTAAATTCAGTTGATTTTATCCCAACTTTACTCAGACAAATATATATAATACATACAGACATATATATAATACATACTTTACTCATATATAATATATATATACATATATATATATATATATATATATATATATATATATCCTTTGTACTTTTGATACCCTAAATCTATTGCCAATCTTCCATCTAAAATATATTTAGTGATTAATAGGCGCGCGGACTCTTGTAACGTTAATAGGCGCGTGGGGTACATATGCACCCCAAATCCTTATAATTTTTTTTCAAAATATTTTTACATTGTATTTATACAAGTATTTTTTACATTGACACAAAATAAACATCAGGAACGTGTTTATACACTACCACTGAACGTAATCATTTATTTTTTACCTGTTTTTATAATTTTTTAATGACCCTACTGTTAAATTTTGAAAACTCGAGTTTTCCTAAATTGTGAAGTAAAAAAAATGTATTTCTTTACACATGTACAACTTTTTTTTCTCAAGGTAACAAATACTTTTAAACGGTGATTTTTATAGAACGTTTAATTACAAACACAAACACATAATAGTTACTTGGAATAACTTATTTTGTGTAGGTTAATTATTATAAAATAAAAAACTTGGACAAACTTTAATACATACGATGCATACATTATTGCAACTTCTTTGATAGGTAATATGAATATTATCTCACTCTTTTTTCTCACTCATTGCCAGATAGCATGATTCAACTCCAGACCCTTTGCTGTTGTCCCAAAAGTGCTTGGTGTTTTTGCTGTTGGTTCCTAATGTACCGGAATGCATGAGAATCCCTAAGAAGGCACGTATTTCTACCTCGTCCATTTGTCATGCATCCCTGTCCCTTTGGAATCGTTCTTTGAATAGGTCAATGTAAATATTAGTAGAAGTAACAATAATCCTTATTACTGTATCATTTATAAACAAATTAAAACAATCAATCTAAGAAAAGTTTCCTTTATCAACTTCCCTAGGTCCTGGAAGCCGTACAACTATATTTTTCGCCCTCGATCTGACATTTCTTGGTAGAGAGGATTTTTCCGCCTTTTCATAACATTTTTATCCTTACCACTTACGAAATGTAGATGGGCTAGAGGAGTGCCATCATCATCATCATCATCATCATCATCATCATCATCATCATCATCATCATCATTTTCAATCATCTCTTCATCAATAGCCACGTAATCTAGGTCACGATGATCCCGTACCATGTATTCTGTATCTGAATCATAGATTTCATCTTAGGCGGTGTCTTCCTCCCCATCATCACTATCATTTTCCACAACATTTTCTTCGTCACTATACTCTAAATCTAAAATTTCACTTATATACGCATCATCACACATACCCGGTCGCTTAGCCATATTGAGACGTAGTTAGGCGCGCGGGGTGCAGTTGTATCCCAAGGCACTTTGACTAAGAATTACACACAGATTAACACACGGCAACGTCTGGCGCTCTACTGACCTTTTAGCCCGCCTACCGATTTGAAAGTACTAGACATCCCGCACCACCACCACAGCTTGAAAATTATAGGGGAAACAAAACCGTCTGGGGTACAACTATACCCCACGCGCCTAACCGAGGGTTAATTTAATATGTTACTAATAATGTTTTAATTCTAACTTGATTTATATTTAGGCATATTTTAATAATTATATCGCCCGTTGTATTTCTGACATT
This sequence comes from Prosapia bicincta, assembly GCA_036971475.1. Taxonomy (NCBI): domain Eukaryota; kingdom Metazoa; phylum Arthropoda; class Insecta; order Hemiptera; family Cercopidae; genus Prosapia; species Prosapia bicincta. The sequence goes on from JBAIZL010000016.1 coordinate 2,900,860, forward strand.
TGTTCTTACTTTATTTCTGCTTTCTCATATCCAGTAGGAGTGATGGGTAGGAAAATATAAACATGCATATATATTTTTTCGTCTTCTTTATTGTCAAATTATGCGTTTCAGGAATATGTAAATTACAGTCACCCTGCGACGTTTATTGTTAGAGTTTATAGACGTTATATTTAACCATTATAACGTATATTTATTGCTCTTTAAAATTTATTAAAGATTGATAAGAACGAAGTTAAATTGTTTATTTACTATGATTTCTCTTGAAATATATATATGAATATAAATTAATAAATATTCTTGTATTTGAATAACCTATGTTGGTTTAATATATATATATATATATATATATATATATATATATATATATATATATATATATATATATATATATTATAATTTGCCTTGGGCTTTATCTATGTTATTTCAAATTTGTGAATTTAATTGTTGCTGATTAATTAATTGTTTTAAAGTGTTGGGCGCCAGTTTATCTATTGTTCGACTGAATATTCTAATTAAACATTTTTCTTATATTGTATAATTGTAAATCATGCTTCTTATCTCTATGACCTACCTTTATTTTTAATATTTTGATTCACTTCTTCTTTATAAGATGGCAACCAAATTATTTAATTAGAGTAGGTCTTACAAAGAAATACAAAAATTTGTAGTTATAACAATTTCTTTAATAGTTCAGAACATTATTAATTACCGTTGCCAGTTAAATACAAAGTAAAACGTTGAATTTACATTTATTTATACAAATATTTAAGACTATATTGTCGAACCAAAATCTTATAAGGTATACAAAATGTTATTTATTTTCATTCACTTTATTTATTATTATGTAAATTTGTCCAGCTAATAAATTTGTAAAACTTTTGGGGCGTATTTAGGTTCTTGCCTTACGAAATTACTTTTTTCTTTAATTTTAGGGTTATAGTTTTTTTTATGTCTCTACTTATGTTTTATGTTACTTGTATATCAGATATATTTGTTTTATTGACCAGAGATTTAGTTGTTTAATTAGTTTTTAATCAAAGTTTTTACTCAAGCGCAGTGACGTTCTTTCCTTTTTTGTGTTCCGTTAATCCTTGGCATTAGTTCGACGATTTTTGTAACACTTAACTCGCAATTGGTATCTGGTACTCTGACTCAAGGATACCTTTATTACACTGTGATTATAAATTTAATAATTTAACTAAACACCAACTTCTTAACACAACATTTATCAATATTTAAATTAGGCTACTTATTTTTTTTAACAATTTCTAATACCACACACTTTTCTCTAGGCAACATCCACACCCGTCCATCTACTTTTTTGGTCGGAAGAAGACTGCCCCTCTTTTTCTGCACTTGAATCTGTTTACCGCGTATTTCCCCTTCTCGTTCATTTTCTACCTAATGAAAAAACATTGATCTTGGCTTCCACCAATCAATTTTGAAATTGTTACATTATCTTTTTATTTAACTATCCCTTACTTTTGAAAGTTTGTAGTAAAACAGTCCTATAAATTATTATTTTTTTAAAAGTGTACGTGACACATCCGTCGTTCCCTCCCGTCCCTTTCAACTTTCTAAATCCTTACAAAATACTCTACCCTAGTTCTCTAAGGGTTTACAAATTGTTTATTTCCTTAACTACTTTTATATTTCAAACTTTTTTTTTTGTTTAATATATTTCTTTGTCGGCTTTTACTAAGTCAACTTTTGGAAGTATTGCTTACTGTTAATGTTTAGTTTTTATTATTATAATTTTTTTAATATTAATATTTATAAATTTAACGTTATAATATATATATATATATATATATATATATATATATATATAAGTAAACTGGTATATAACCATGTTAGAACACTTTTATAACTCATAACTAGATTCCGTAAAGAGTAGTTGTCATACAGACAATCTAAAATTATAATTACTGTATATTCGAAATAACTATCTATACACACGCGCAAATAAACAATTCCACAAACAAGCACACGCACACATACGCACGCACAATATAGTAGTTTTTTCTACCATTCATACATGAGACTCATGATCTTTAAATCCGTATGTTTTGTTCTGATCTGTTAAAATGAGGGTCGAGATGTCTGTCCTGCATAGAGTTTAGGTACATAAAAAGCGTTGTACTAAAATTACCAGCAGATACAAATATAAAACTATCATGTTTTATCAGATGAAAATCTCCTTACTTTTAAATCCTGGTTTGTCAGTGCAGTTAATGTTTCTTTCTAACATTTATGTTATAGTTCCCTTTGATTTCGAGCAAAGTGTGAAGAGAAAGGTGGAAGATGAAGATTGATGATGAGGTTTTCTTAGGGTTGCAAATATTATTTTATAATTTTCCACTTTCTTAACCACTTTCATATTGTATACAAAATAATTTCCATGCGCTTATATATTGGTTCCCCTATAAAACAAGTGGACAGTATGATGAATATACTTATAAAATATATGCAAAATCTTCAATTGGAATATTTTCGTTTGGTAATGGACGCATATTTGTGAAGTAGAACTGTAGAAAATTTCAACACACCCTGTACTTGGCAATAATATCATTTACGTGAGTAGATCTATTATTTTTGTCTATAACTAATGACGTATATCTTTAAAAGATTATATTGAGTATCACTTTATGCTCTAGAGTTAAAATAAACTTGACTGAGTTAAATAAATTATAGATAATTTATTAATGTAAATAAATTATAGATGTAACCACTGTATTATTAATTATATTATAGAATTATTTATGAGGTTCTTAATATGACTAATATTTCCTCCTTGTAGTTATAGTAAAAAAAATCAAGTATTTTTTTCTGCATTCTGAACATAATTATTTATTTTTTACTCGGTAAATATTTATAGTAAAGTTTTATTTCATACTAATTTTTTAATTCAACTTTAGTAAATAGCAGATTAATTGTTAACAGAGTAAATACTGAGTTATTTCTCATAACGTTTTAACAAATTGCTTATGACTCAATATAGGTTCCGAAATGCACGGTAGTCTACTAATATCATAATAAATATATTATAAAGACAACAAATAAAAGACCTATTTTGTACTTATCGCAAGATATATTATTTTCTATGCGGACCACTGCCAAGCTAAAATGTAAATAACACAATTTTATGTAAATGTAAATGGTCATGAGTGAATCTTCAATTCGCATACACCTTTCTAGCTACTTTTTTTACTACTTACTTCATTAGGATACCTACTCTTTGTACTAATGTAGAAAACTAAATAACTGAGGGTTTCACTGTTAAACGTGTTATTTATATGCAATCCAATGATACCGTTTTCTTGTTATATGCATTTTAGTTTTTATTTCATGTAAAGACTTTTTTTTATTTTAAAGAATATTAGTGGACTTTTGAAGGTAATTAGATGTATTGAAATTCCAACTAATTTTTAAAGTACAGAGACGTATTTTTATGAAACATATTTCACTTATTCGCGATACAAAATGGGTTAGTTCAATTTAATGTTTGCGTGGAGATTTTTTTAATTTATCATGTTTTCAACAATGTACCAACTATAAAACTTCTTTAATATCAGTACAACAAAATTTTATTATATTTACAGTTTTGCATATGATTAACGATTGAATGTTGTGGTGGGAATCGTTATGGGTAGATAATGAATGCCATCCTTTGTGACTGAGGATGAATTAACGTGGTATCCATTACTGTAAGAGTTATATTTGATTTTTTTATATATATAAAAATGGAAACTTTGTTCTAGTTTTTAATGTTTATTGGTCATTAAGTGACTCCGTTATGTTTCTATTGTGAGGTTTAGTATAGTAGCGTATGTTTATTCTTTATATTATTCATGAATGCCGTAATTCTTTTCCAAATATTTTTACCCTTACAAAATTCATAGCAGGAACGTGTTTTTATTGTTCACGAAATTCTTATAACTGGTTATATTTTAGTGTTACAAAAATGTATAAAACATTAAATTAACGCAAGACTGGTAATATTTTATAATAAATAAAATAATAATGGTTAAAGTTTGTTTTATCATATACTGTCAAAATTGTTAAATATATTCTAGCAGTAACTAAAGTCTATTCAACTTGATTGAATTTTTCACCTTTGGAATGGGTATGTGAAAATTGGGAACAGCCAATTTATTGAGAATAAAACTAATAAGAATTACCCCCCCCCGTTACACATATTCTAAAATAACATAAATAACATATGTTTTATAAACATAAATATTGTTATAGTTTATCAAACAAAAACTATTAACAATTACCCCCCCCCCCCCCAGCGTAGGAAAAGTAACACGGTTACAAGCATGGAATTTAATTTTTTAAATAATTTAAAACTATACTACATATAATAATACAGTTTTTACTTTATCGTTATTTATAATATTATATTTAATAAATAAAATTAGCGTGATGGGCAGAAAATATAAAATTTATTTGGATAACAAGGTTAAGAAACAAAATGTCCTCAATACAGATGCAGATCACAATTTTCTGCTATTCTGTGCACTGTGGGTGGACAATATACAAAAAACACATTTGGTAGTCTCGAAAGACATACTAATTACCTCACTACTTACTATATACTTTAATTATATACACGCAAATGCTTACGTCTGTACTATCTAATACACCAAATATTTTCACAATTTATATAATAGGTCTCTTAGTGAGTGTAAAGTGAATTGATAGTAGCTTCACTTATTCGGGCTCAGAATCTATGAAATAATGGAAGTGGGCGTATAAAACATAGAGGATTAAAGGGACGCATGATATTTGATTAATATTTGAAGCGTGAAGGCCTGACCGGGTCAAAATATGATCCCCTCAGTTACTAATGCCTGGTAAATTTAATTTAAAGTTTTTAGGTAGATTTGTTAGCATGATTCACAACGTGAATACAAAATATGTTTATTCAATTAATTGTTACGCGGAAATTTTTTTTAATCATGTTTTCAACAATCTACCTACTATAAAACTACTTTACTATCTGTACAAATAGTTTTATTATATTTACAGTTTTGCATATGATTAACGATTGAATGTTGTGGCGAGAGACGCTATGCGTAGATAATAAATGCCATCCCTTGTGACTGTGGATGAATTAACGTGGTACCCATTACTGTAAGAGTTATATTTGATTTTTTTATATATTAAAATGGAAACTTTGTTCTAGTTTTTTAATGTTGATTGGTCATAAAGTGACTCCGTTATATTTTTCTTGTGAGGTTTAGTATAGTAGCGTATGTATATTCTCTATATAATTCATGAATGCTTTATTTCTCTTCCAATATTTTTACCCTTACAAAATTTACAGCAGGAACGTGTTTTTATTGTTCACGAAATTCTTATAACTGGTTATCTTTTAGTGTTACAAAAATGTATAATCCATTAAATTAACGCACGACTGATAATATTTTATAATAAATAGAATAATAATGGTTAAAGTTTATTTTATCATATACTGTGATTAATATTAAATATATTCTAGCAGTAGCTAAAGTCTATTTAGCTTGATTTAATTATTCATCTTTGGAACGTGTTCTGCATTTTCATGTTTCAGTTTCCCCCAGTTACGTTGTCGAAAGAGTAACCGACAATTCAAATAAAGATTCATTGGTTTTTGAACGGGAAACTGCTATAGCGACGCTCAGACAAACATATTGAATGGATTTAAACATACAAATTCTCGTTCATTGTAATTTTTGTCATGTTACGCCATAAGTCAGTGTAAGGTTAATTACATGATAGAGGAAGCTTTCATGTGATTTTAACTGATTTTATTTTATACGTCATGTTCTAAAGCAACTGATTAAAAAGGTAGGCTCTATTACATGTTTGTTTTCATCACTAAATAAATAATATTATTTTTAAGTTTTATTAAATCTCAATACAAATTGCTCAATATAACGATAATAGTAAGTTATGCATTTTTAACCCAATTAAAACAAAACACATACTTAAACCCTTCTGATAAAAGTTGTAATAAATTTCCCACTAAGCAAAGTAAATGTTTTTCGCAATTTAAAATATCTTTAGATATGAGCGGCTATAAACATTTTGATTGTTATCGCAACTCCGACGATTGCAAACAGCTAATTATTTTATATAAAACCCATACTGAAAAAAGTCAAACAATGTACTAAATTAGCTAGTAGTAATTAGTGAGTAAATTCTAGCAAAAAATAATGTTGTTTTATTTAATTATGTGGGGTTACTCGGGAGACTTGAGGGGCAAAGAACTACTCTCCGTAAGTATACCTAAACTCAGAGTTACTGCAGAGCTGGTCACAGGCCATGGGAATCTGAGGGGGTTCCAAAACAAAAGATCTAGGTTACCTCTGTGCAAGAGATGCCACGATGACCAAGAGGAGAGCCCAATCCACGTGATCTGTGAGTGCCCTGCTTTGGGAGTTGCAAGGAGAAAGTAGTTTGGCTGGCAGGTATGTACACCAAATGATATTAGCAGATTTAGTATCAGGTGGGTACTTAGTCTCTAAGGAGAAAAGAGTAAAAATACTGTAGCTAGATGATCTACACCGATAAGGTCCCTCCGAGTTTTGATAATATTAATAATAATTGAATGATCGTCCTTCAATCACTTTTAAACACAAATAAATCGGTTTCTATTGAATAGTTGTTACCTAGAATATCATATGGATGGATATTTTTTCGTTTGTTATATACCATTAATATTTACCACTGTATATAAATCTATCTTTATTATATATCATACAGAACAGTTATCGTCTTAGACCTGAGCTTTATTATTTTAATGAATTTGTGGGGCAAAGAACTACTCTCCTTAAGTAGACATCAACTCAGAGCTACTGTAGAGCTGGTTACAGGCCATGGGAATCTGAGGGGGTTCCAATACAAAATTGGAAAATCTAGGTCCCCTGTGTGCAAGAGATGCCACGAGGACCAAGAGGAAAGGCCAATCCACGTGATCTGTGAGTACCCTGCTTTGGGAGCTGCAAGGAGAAAGTGGTTTGGCTGGCTGGTATGTACACCAAATGATATCAGAAGATTTATTATCAGACTGTAGCTAGATGCTCTACACCGACAAAGTCCCTCTGAGTTTGGATAATATTATTAATAATAATTTAATGATCGTCCTTGAATAACTTTTAAACACAAATAAATCGGTTTCTATTGAATAGTTGTTACCTAGAATATCATATTAATGGATATTTTTTCCTTTGTTATATACCATTAATATTTACCACTATATCTAAAACCTTTATTATATATAATACAGAAAGTACGCAACAGTTTAACGTCTTAGACTTGAGCGTTATTATTTTAATGAGCTCTGACGACTTCATGATAACTTTCAAGATAAAAAACATTTTTTCAGAATCTATTTTTATTCACTGTACTCCATTGCGGCCTTGAAGAACACCGTTCTTATCATACAATCTGTTTTTCATCATACAAAAATAAGTAGGTACACGAGTTTGAATGTACTTCGTAAACCTAAGGATTTTTTCTGAGTTATGGTTTACATAAAATATTAAAATCTTGTTTACAAACAATCGCTCAATAGCCTACTATAAAGTACCACAGCTTAATGGCAAAACGATACAATTATTTTAAAATAAACGTTTTGTGCAAGTCTGGTTTTAGGTATTATAATATCACTTTCTTAATCAAATATATACAATGTTTGTCTAAAATAGGTGGAACGTGAAAAAAATTTCTGTAATTTTTTTATAAAGCGAGAGAGTTCCATTTCGTTTTACTGCATTCTAAAGGCAACCCGACCTTTGTATTACGTTTACCTTTGACCATTGTAATTCCATTCTATCTAGGGAAAGAAATCTTTGTTCATATATGAATTCTTGAGGTTGATTTACTCTTTTAGACTTCTATTTTATGGTCCAATATGAAAACAATTTATGTATAAAAAAAATTAACGCAAAATATGTATTCATTTTACAACCTGTATACTATAAAAATAAAGGTTATTTCCTGCAATTATACTTTGTATCTTCTGAAACATAAAAATAATAAATAAGCATTATAACGCTAAAAGCAGTTTAGATCATACAAAAGTTTTGCGTTTGATATCACGATACACAGTATTCTTTTATTTATATTGACATTTAATAAATATAGCAGTATGTAAATATTTCCATAATATGTTTATGTCACTAATATATTACTTTCTAGATAAAATTTATGAATGGCTTTGTGTTCAGCCTAAACGCTATAAAAAAATGATATTTGTTAAAAACATCTTTATAAAAAATGCAGTATTTCGTAGTTTTTATATGTCTATAAGGTATCGATAGAAATCGTGTAAACCAAAAATAACTCTTATATTATTATAATAATTAATAATAAAGTAGTATGTTTATTGAAATAATGTAAGATTATAAGTATGTAAACTCCATGTTTTTTCGAGACGAATGTCCAAATTTGGCCAAAGGAATGAAAATTGTATGACAACGTAAAATGGCTTCAAAAGTTAGCTATGGTTATGGACAATACATTTGTGTGTATATATATATATATACATATATATATATATATATGTAAATTATGCAACACTCTTTTCTTGTTTACACTTATCACTTTCACTTATGTACTTAAACAAGAATCTTACTTGGTATTTTGCGAGTACTTTCAAAGACTGGTTAGTGTCTCCATCCTCGGGCATACTGAACAATGTTTTGGACTGCGAGCTGCGTGGAATTTGCCGTTGACCTTGGTGTACCGTTAACTTCTATTTTTAGGTTCACTGCACTGTGCGAGTTTCTAACGTTCGTTTTGGGGTTAATATTGTCTATTAGATTGAATAATTTATCGTTTTTTGATTTTATTTGTATCTGTTCGTTGATGATGTTATTTTTATTTTTATAAATTTTTAGTTGTTCCCAGATTGTCATTTTGAGGCCTTTTTGAAACTTTTTTATTAGGTGTACGTTTTTTAATGAAGGGAATGTGTGTTTGTTTTTGATTGCGTGTGTGGCTAAGTTTAAGTTATAAATTTCAGGTTTGATGTATGCATTGAGGTGTTCTTGATATCTGTCTTTTAATTTCTTTTTTGTTTGGCCTATGTATATTTTATTACAGTCTGGGCATTCGATTTTGTATATTCCGTTATTAAGTGTGGGGCATATTTCTTCTGGTTGGTTTATTTTGTTGATTATGTTTCCTGTGTTTTAGTAGGCTATGTTAATATTATTATTTTTTAGTGTTTTAGTTATTCCTTTTATGTTGTATCCTGTGTAAGTGAATGTAGCCCATTTTGTTGTATGTGGTTCGATTTTAGGTTGTTTTAATTTATTTAATATTTTAAATTCTAATTTATCTAAATTTTTTTATTGTATCCTTTTTTTGGGCTATTCGATATATTATTTGTTTTTCTTTGGTTTTTTCTTCATTATTTAGAGGCAATTTTAGCATCCTGTATAAAAGTGAGTTGTAAGCGGCCATTTTATGTTGTGGGGGATGGTTGGAGAGGTTTGGTATTGTATTAATGGTTTGTGTGGGTTTCCTATATATAGAATATTCAATGTTATTTGTATTTCTGGTCAATGTTAGGTCTAGATAGTTTATTTTATTGTTTATTTCTTCCTCCATGGTGAATTGTATGTTAGGGGTGTAAGTTATTGATTTAATTTAGAATGATGTTATTATTTATTGCTTTATTTTGTGAGATGTATAATCCATCATCGACATATCGTAACCAATGTCCGTTGGGGTCGTGTGTTTTTATGGTTTGTGTGATTAATTCGTCAAGTTTTTGGAGGTAAATTTTTTGATACTATACTTGATAGTGGTGATCCCATTGCTAAGCCGTCTGTTTGTTAATATATTTTATTATTGAATATGAAATAGTTTTGGTTTAGTATGGTCTTTAGGCATTTTGTGATTTGGTTTGTGTATTTGGGGTATGTTTTAAGGTCAGTTAATTTGTTTTTTATTATTTGGATGGTTTCATTAATTGGTATATTAGAGTACATGTTTGTGATATCAAATGATATAAATTTGGTGTTTTTGGTTATGTTTATTGTTTTTAGTATTTTATAATAGAAATAACTAGAAATTTATAAAAATAGAAAATTACATCATTAACGAACAGATACAAATAAAATCAAAAAAACGATAAATTATTCAATCTAATATACAATATTAACCCCAAAACGAACGTTAAAAACTCGCACAGTGCAGTGAATCTAAAAATAGAAGTTAACGGTACACCAAGGTCAACGGCAAACTCCACGCAGCTCGCAGTCCAAAACACTGTTCAGTATGTCCGAGGATGGAGACACTAACCAGTCTTTGAAAGTACTCGCAAAATACCAAGTAAGATTCTTGTTTAAGTACATAAGTGAAAGTGATATATATATATATATATATATATATATGTATGTATTTTTGAATTTATCGACAACGTATATAATAGGTGATGTTATACGTTAAGTTGTGCCATTTAGATGTTAATTATTTATTTCATCAATTTAGAAGTAATTTTATTTTGAATGTATGTATCTCGTATATATATATATATATATATATATATATATATATATTTATATATATATATATAAATACAGTATATATATATATATATATATATATATATATATATATATATATATATATATATATATATATATAAGTTATATAAACGATTTATGAGAACCTTTCATTAGGTTTCATATAGGAAATTTCCTTTTTACGCAGCTTTTGTATTATATAGGTGGTGATAACAGATCCCCGGCAATGTGTAACTCGCCTCTATATCGAACAGACATTTTCCACTCCAATTGAGTGCATATCAATTGAATTGTTTTATTAAGTAATTTATGTAACAGTTTCCTTAAATAATTGTTTATTAAATTCAATAAAGGTTTATAAAAATTAAAATCATTATTAAAAGCCTTTCTAGCTTGATGTAACACGTAACTGGCGCAGTCGGTAGGACATCTCGGGAGAATTAATGATTATAATTTTAATCGATTTTATTCATTAACCGAGATACTGCAAAAACTCGATTCATTGCAGAGCGAATATCTTTAACGTTATCAAGAAAAAACTTTGGTAGAGTTAATATCTACAAAAACTTAACAGAGTGCATATCTATTAAGAGCACGAGTGAATATCGTGTAAGTGAAAAGTGAAAATTTGTACAGTGAGCAAAGTATTTTGGATCAACTTCTAAGTAGATCTCAAGAACTACAGTTAAGTAAAGTAGAGTAATTACATTTTATATTATTTTACATCATTGAATTTAATTGTTATTATTTTAAAGAAAATAATACTTTAAAATGGCAACTCCAACATTAAAGAAAGAATATCTTGACATAAATTCTGAGTATAATGAAGAGCCCACTATGCTCAATAGATTTATATCAGTATATGGTAAAATAGTCAGTTAGTTTTATGTATCTGAAAATCCAGAAGACTTTCAAAACGAATACCTATTTTCTTCTATACTAGATAAGTTGAAGCCAAGCATTAGAAATGGTAGTACATTAAAATTCTTATAATTGGTATGAGATTTAAAAAGTATCGTTAACCAGCTATTCAGACAAAAGAGATTGCTTTACTTTAAATTTAGAAATGACCGAATTGAAACAAGAAAGTTATGAATCACCCTTTAAGTTTTACGAATTCAAAATATATTTAATTTACAAATCTCATTTTATGTTAATAAAGAGCATCAAAGACAATTGGCAGAAGATGTTTTAATAGAATATGTTGCAGAAATTAGCCTTAAGAGTTCTCCTTAGGGGTTTACATGAACCCGTAGGGTTGCTAATGCGCACGAAAAATCCAGATTCTCTTAGCGAAGCATTTAACATGCTTAAGAATGATTTTCAATTTAAAAATAACACATTATTCCATAATATTAAACAGAACATCCCACCTAGGACCCCAACAATACCCGCCTATTCCCAAACCCATTCCTAACAATCAAACCATCCAAAACTATAGGCCCAACTACCGAAATAACCCTAACCAATTTACTAAACCTAACTCATACGTAGAACAAAATCAACAGCGGAGGCAATCCAATAATTACACACCACTAAAATTTCATTTAACATTTGAACCAGAACCAATTAGCATTTCCACACGTCAAACAGGGAACACAATTAGACCAAATATACTTTATCAGATGACAGGGAAACCAGTAGAAGAAGAGAATTACGATCAAACTATGAACCGATTGACTGAACAGATGACTGACTCTTATCTGACCGAACAAACGGATTATGAACCGCAAGAGGACCCTGACGTTGACAATTCAACGCAAGAGGAAAACGCATGTGAATTCACTCAAGAGGACGATCACACCCAAAATCATTTTTTAGGACTAACCACAATAAAAAGATATTTTCCATAATGCATATCGAAGACGACACAAATGAACTACCGTACATCCACGATATCAATACTAAACTAAAGATGCTGATTGACACTGGAAGTACGAAATCATTTATAAAAAAATCAATAGCTTTCCAACTTTTCAAAAACCCTCTAAAACAAGAACCATTTGAAGTGAGTGCAGCTCATGGAGTATCAAAAGAAAAATACAATTGTACACTACTACTTTTAGGAAAAGAAACAACCAAATTCTATTTATTTGATTTCCATAAAGATTTTGACTTACTCCTTGGATTAGATAACATAAAAAATTAAAAATTAACTTCAATTTTGTGAATGATAAAATAATATTTCGCAATTAACAAATCCCGATTAAATATTTTAACACAGAAGAACAAAATAATAATAATAATAATAATAATAAAGGTGAATGTCAGGAACAGAACGCAAAAAAGGGAACATGTTATGTTATACAAGCCCGCACCAGCCAAACGATTAAATTTAGAATACAAAATATTCAAGATGTAGAAGGACTCTTACCATACAAACAATTAAATGGATTAGAAATTCCGCAGTGTATAGTCTCAGTACACAATAGAAGCCGATTGCCCTATTATAAATAACACAGAAGAAAATGTAAATTTAGCAGTGCATGAACCATTAGAATTAAAATCTGTAGAAGAATACAATATCCTTGAACCTAATACAATGCAAACGAACACTAATTTCAATTTGTAAGATTATAAACAAAAAAAATCGGAAAGAAAAAGTTTAGTTTTATCAAAATTTAGGCTGGAACATATGAACTTAGAAGAAATATCCGCTATAACAAGTTTAATAGAAGATTATGCAGATTTATTTCAAAACCTGTAGGACTAAAAGATGGAATCTTTACTCACCTAGATGATGACTACTGTCGTTTCTCTTTTAGCGTGTTCGTATGTATACAGTTAATCATTACTATGCGTGAAACCGAAAAATTTAGAATATTGCTAGTGGTGAAGATATGCTTTAAAATAGTTACATAAAACATACAGCTGTATTATATGTAAAAATTTGCTTTTTATATTTACTATTATTTCATACCTCTATCAGATTTATATTAGTAGACAAAATAGGTCTCAATTATTCTCTGTTTAAAAAATATGTTATTGTATTTGTGGATGAGATATGATTAAGCTATATAGAGGATTTTAATCATAAATAACATTTATTTTGATATCTGTTCATAAGAAGAAATTTCAAGCTTTAAATATTCGTTCCGAAAGTCAAGACTTTTAATAAATAAACACTTTCGGCGATCCAAGTTAAATTTGACTATTATTCATTCTCTCCCTCGACAATATCAGTTGAATGCTTAGATTTGCCGTTTTTCTTTTAATAATTGCTATCGTCTCATTTTGATATAATAAAATATTTACTTAATGAATTGTTAATTTTCATTTGTTGATTGTCAAAGTTTGTTAGTGATATAAAATCCTTTATAACTAACTAGAGAAAAATTACCCTGTTTCAAATATTCCAAAAATATTAACCTCGAATGAGTTGATGTTATTCATAAAAACAACACAATTGTTTTTCTAAATGAACTACTTAATTACCCTTCTTTCACACTTCACAGTTTCGGTAGCCTTTATTTATTGAAAAAATATTATTGTTACAAAATGTTTTTTCCTATTGAAATTTGAATAGCCTTGGCAAGAGATTGAAACTTGCAAAATATTTGCAAGACTTGCTTATTTTTTTTGCCGAAAAATACTTTAATTTATTTAATAATATTTTATCTTAATTCTTCTAATTACCTAGTAAAACAAAGTTATAAATTAGTATATATATATATATATATATATATATATATATATATATATATATATATATATATATATATATATATCATTCATAACATTTTTAAGAACATTAGGAATATATAATATGTAGATAATGCTTTTTCAAAATGGTTCTTAGCAAACCACTAGGATGTACTGGTTTTATAACGGAAATAAACTCTAAGTAAGCAGAAGACCATTGCAAACTATCCGCTATCATTAAAAAATGTATCTAAACCCGTAGGCGTTCATATTGTTATAACATTTTTATATGCATACTTGTTTTTATGTTGCTTGCTAAGCTATGATTGAGTTAATTTTTTAAAAAATCAATTTTTAGTTGAATAAAATATACAGAATATGTACTTACTTCTAACTGATAAATTAATTTCCCTCTAAAGATGATAACGTTTCTAACAATACCTGTTAAAACATTTTGTAAGATTTGAAATATTCAAGTGTAACTTTAATACGCGAAATAAGCTGTAGATGAAAATCTTCTAATACTTATTATTAGATTTAGTTGAGCTTATTTTACCTTGTTGAAATATATTGTATTTATACATTTTACGTTACAAATAGAACAGACTTTTGTTTGCATGATTTAAAATTCTCTGAACAAATCACGTAACTCATAAACAGATAAATTTCAAGACAATATAACGTCTCACATTCATTAATTGTGACATTTACTGTTTTATTGTCATCATTTATAGTTTTCTTTAAATCAATATTGACTCAATGCCTTTTATATATTGCAGCTACCTATTCATCTCAAGTATCGGAGAATGGTAAACAATATTATATTTTCAGTAACAAAGGCTTAACATAAACCAACAATAAATTATAATGGACTAATACAATGAACCAATAATCATTTTTCATCTCTACTGATAAACGAGCTACTTTGTAAACACAATATCAAACTGAATATACTAATGCTATTTCAAGTTTGCAATACAATTTATGAAATTCAAAAATTCTATGGTAGCTTGAGATTTCAAAAACGACTTCCTCATTAATAAAATATCAACACAGAGTATTTACAAATAGGGTAAAATTGTTTAAAAAAACTCTCCTGTGTACGTGGAAAAACTTTCACACAAAGGTGTAAAAATATCAAAACTGTATGGGAGAAAAATTGATTTGGTCTTCCATTCTAAAACATAATAAACAGTAGGATTTATTATTTCTGCCCTCTATTTCTTACCATCGTAACTGCCTGCTAATCGAGATCCTTGGCAATTAGTTTTTTAACATACATAATACATGATATAACAGTAATAAACACACAATAGTAAGACTTAAAGCCAGGGATTCAATTAAGTGAATGTATACTACATTTACATTAAAATATTGACATTTTTTTTCTTAGCTAATTGCAAAAGCTTCTATTATTTCAAATCTTTTCCCAACATTTAATTATTAGATAACATAAATCAAATAAATATTTCATATTAATAAGAGTTTGATTGAAAGATACATAACCATTCAAAATGTAGTCATTAGTTAGGTATGTCGGTATAGTAAGGTTTCCGTTATTTCTTTAAATACTATTTAATTATTCCTGCAACTGTTTGTATATATATATATATATATATATATATATATATATATATAATTAATGAATTAGAAATATTTCAAAAACAAGAATACTTTTAATGAATATATTTATTCACAGTTTTTCGCCGATAAATATTACCAGCATCTTCAGGCAAATAATTATCGGCAAAAAGCTTTGAATAAATATATTCATTAAAAGTATTCTTGTTTTTTAAATATTTTTAATGTATTAACTATATTACAAGAATACATATCACCATATTTAATATATATATATATATATATATATATATATATATATATATATATATATAAATATATATACATATGTAGATATATATATATATATTTATTTATTTATTTATTTGGATGTATAGCTATGGATCATAAAAATCTTTTAGTCATTTTGGTTTTATTTTATAACTCCTCTTACTTTCTATTACAATGTATTTTGTCTATATGTATTTTACATGGATATCAACTATACTGAGGTTTTCATTTTCACAAAATATATGAGAATAACTATTTCTAATGTTAATGTCTTTTAACAAATGTTCATTCTTAAAAAGGATTTTTATCGATGGTAAAAGTTATCAAGGAATAAAACCCGTAGAGAAATCTAACTCCTTTGTGGGTTGTTAAAAACCTTACTGACAAGTTTTTTTAGTGATTTGAGGACATTTGTAAGTCATAATTTCTTGTCATTCAAAAAGGATTTTTTTTCGGAATATTATCTTCCAGATTGATCAAATTGTCTCGCAACTGCATAAAAATGGCAATCAAATTTCAAAATATAATTTCATCACTTAACCTAGAAACTTGTGATATTTTCTACTTCTGTGAGAGCAGAATCTAGTGGTACGCAGAGTTGAGGTCGAAAATGGAAAAATATTTGGTTCCAGTAAATCAACTGAAATTGTTTGTGAATGCTTGGTAGTAGGACAACCTCAATGACGATAAGTTGCTTGAGTTTCCGATAGTCAATTACCATGTGGGGTTTCTTGTCGTTCTGATTTATTATAAATGCTGGAAAGATTATGCGGACCTGCGTAGCTAAATGATGCCCTCATTTAAATGGTCTTGTGTGCGTTCCTTAAGGATCTGATTTTAGATGGTACTAATTGATATAATTGATTTTTTACGGATACATCGTTTATGGTCTTTATCATATACAATCAGCTCAGTTAAATCTAACCGTTTAATTAATCCGTCGGAAAACTCTTTTATCAACTGGTGGACTTCCGTGTACCTTGTTCTTTTAAGATGGCTAAAATAGGATTATCTGAAGTAGATTCCGCTGTAATACCAAGGTTGCCTGCGTTCCCGGTGGAAGTACTCATTAAAGTTGTAAGATTCGTGGGGCAAAAACTGAGGTATATTTGATTGTCTGAAAGGTTAATTGATAACTCCGTTTAAGTTATGAAATCGGCTCCCAGAATACATTCGCACGATAGGTCAAGGGCTACTAGGAAATTTAACTGTCATGTGAATCTTAACTCCGTAATTTACCTCGCTAGAAATTCTTAGGGGCTGGTTTGAGGTAGTGTAGCAGCGGGGAAGCGATGAGTTAGAAATTTTTCCTATCAATAACTTTATCTTTTTTCAAAGGCGGGAAGACATAATGGATCTTACGGAACCTGAGTCTAGCAAAGCGGGAGTCGGGAATTCTGAAATTAAGACTAACTGGAAGGGTAACATCCTGTTAATCACTGCGGACACCCTTTTGGATTCCTCAACCTGTATCCTTTCTTGGAGGGATGACGAGGAGGTATTGGGATATTCCTCAGGAATTATGACTCTGTTAGGTACCTTTTCCTTTAGACTCCTTGAAACCCTTTTTTTTCCCGGGTGAAAGTACATTCAGATCCAAACATAATGCCCTGGACTCTAACATAATAAACAGATAGACCCCTGGGGTATGGGATTTTGGTTCAATATTGCTGGGTTTACGGGTATAATATTTAGGATATGTCAGCCTCATATATCTTGAGGGACTAATGCGACCGTGTCTGATCTTGGCTATTGATTTAGTCTTAAAAGATCACTTATAAAATCTTTGTTTTCCTTTAATACATTCGCAATACCAGACGTAGTGTCCGGGTTCCTTGCAGGCTACCCATACTGACTCGGGATACTTGACCCATAAGGATAGTTTATTGAGGTTAGCGGAATTGATTTCTGATTGGAAATTTTTGGCGTGGTTTAGGCGAAAGACTTTCGTTTTTCAATATAGAAGATGATATTTACCGTGGTTACGAAGAGAGTCCTTATATTGGGTGTTGGTCACCCAAACATGCAACTTGTAGAGTTCCTCGAAATTAAGCGTTTTGGTTTCGAGTTGCAAACAATTTCTCATCGCAGAGGTTAAGCCCTCGATTATAGTTTCGGAGATTTCTGACCTCGTTTTATTTAACTTTAAAAGTTCTGCTACTTCTAATATGTCGATAATATATTTATATAAGTTTTCTTGGGAAACTTGGGGTCTGTAGAGGAGGTTCTGGGTGAGGAAGTATTCTTGGGAAACTTGGGGTCTGTAGAGGAGGTTCTGGGTGAGGGATAATAATATCTTCCGGAGTACAAAGACCTAAAAGCGTCGGAATAGAAATCGGAGAAGTCCGTATGTTATATTAGTTTCGACTCTAAAGAACCATCCCCATATAAGGTGTAATTAAAGCTAGCAAAGCATGTCGAATCTCTAGTAATATATATAACACAAGCAATATGTATAGTGTTTTTACGTTTAATGAACGCTAAACGTTTCAAACAGATATATTTTCATCCTACCTTTTATTGTTTTCTTTTTCCTTTAGCTAAGTAGAAAATCTAATACACTAAGTCTAATATCAGTTTTTTTACATTCCTTCTACAAGACATTAAGATCTCAAGATATATCAAGGGAGTTATATTGTGAATGTTTTTCCTGTAGTATAATATACAGAAATTAAATTCGTTTCGTTTTATATATATTTATATATATATATATATATATATATATATATATATTTATATATATATATATATATATATATATATATATATTTATATATATATATATATATATATATATATATATATATATATATATATTTATATATATATATATATATATATATATATTTATGGCTTTATATATATTTATGTGTACCATTTTTATTATGTATATATCTTACTATGTTTACAATTGTGCGATTAAATTGATAAGTAAAGATAATTCAGTTTTGTATTCCACGTTTTAATAAGTTGAGCAATATCATATTGCTAATTCTGTTTTTAAATAACTCCATAAGCGATTCATTAGAAACAGTTCCATGGACCTTATTTTCCGCTTCAACTCATTGCTGCTAATTGGTTCAAATATAGATCAATTTAGAGAGAAACAAAGTGTTTAATGATACATGACTTACAAGAAAAGTAGAACACTCTATGAGTATATTTCTTAACTTTATAAAATTACAAATTAACAATCCCCATTTACTATGTGCTACCACAAATGTATTTGATAAAAACAACAAGCATTGGAAAAAGTAAGAGTAAATAATCTTCTTACTCAAACATATGTGCAACTAAATTGCTTTTTACAATTAAATCAAACAACTATCATAGTATAATCAATATAAGGTCTATAAGAGAAAAAGACATTCATCTCCGTATATGTTATTTAATAGCCACGCAAAGGTAATTTATAAATTTGAATGAATATGTTATAGAATATTAAATTATATAATTTATATATTTTTGTATTGTAAAGGAATTTAACGTATAAACTAGAAAAATTAGATTGGTTTGTTTTTTTTATTGCGATTAATTTCTAGTGTGAATGAAAATTATTGTTATCGTTTATCTAGAAAAAATATTATTATAGGTAAATCAAATTACAAATAATTGAGATAAATAAAGAATGAAACCTTTTATATCACAACACCCTTGAGGAACAATTTATATGTTATATGCATTTGCTGATGACCTGATGATCATAATATACTAATACATTGTTGATAGGACCTCAGTCTGACTATGTAACAGAGATATTTCAAACAAATAATATGAAAGTAATTCACACTTGTAGTTTTTATGTATACTATTATAAAGTTCTACAAATATATTTAGTTTAATTAATAATGTTACTCTACGATTGTAAAAGGTTTAAGCAAAACTAGTTATTTGGAAATGTTTGATTATAATAACTGTTACGTACTTTTCTTTAAATTAAAGATAATTTAAAAAGACAGTGTAAATGCTTCAGAGAGGGACTCCTTATCGGCCAACCTTTGTCTCTTACAAGGTTCGGTACGCCCCAGTTCCATTCCAATCGTCGGTTAAACGACATCTCTCCCGTCACTCTCGACATGACGAAGTTTTGTGTGTTCTAAACGAGGCTCGTTTTAGACCATTTCTCTCTCTTTGTTTCTCCTGTAGTGTGGAGAAGGTACTCTTAACATTAATAGTGACATTTTATATATAAGTGATTTCTTTAAGTTCAACAGGAAATTGATAAGTGCGGGAAAGGGTGCACCCGAATAACTGTCCGAAAAGTGGTGGTACTTCGCCCAGTGAGGTATGTACAAAACGTCAATTTCATTTATTTAATTATTTAAGGTCCTCCGGAAATCAATGTTGCCGTTATATGGCAAAATATTTAACATTTTTGGTCCTACGGCCCGGATCTTTTGAAAAGGTCCTATGTTAAAACATGTCCACAAGTGTGACGTACATATTTCCAACCGCACGCAATATCTTGTCCTTGTTACAAGGCTTACCTCACTCAATTTCTTATCTCTCAGCTGTTCAAATACAGTAGATTATAACAAACCCTCTCTGAAAGCATATCTTTATAATTCATTACGCTTGTCTATTTGTAAACAATTAGTATGATTCAAAGTTTATGTTTCTCACTCATACTATGTTAATAGGCTAATATATTTATAAATATTTTCTGCTATTTAGTATGGTAAAAGAAGTCACCTATGATTTCACTGCTTGTAAATTACAAATTTATATTTATTAATGCCTATTGTTTTGAAGCAGATCATTCAGTTACATGCTGTCTAATGTAATTGTAATTATTTCTTTTTAAAAATATTTACATTTTTTCATAATTTGTATTGAACGTTTTTCTGATTGCAATTATTGGAAGATATCTTGTTATTGTAACCTTGAATAAGAGACATTTGTTTACTTGAACTGTCTACGTCTGTTCATAGGTTCAAACATTCAATATTTACATTTCTTTGTGAGAAACTAGTTTATGCTTTCTCTATCGCTCTTGCTATTAGTATAGCATATTTTTTTAGTGTATTTAAAGAGCCTTATTGTTATTGTAGATATAATTCAATTCTACAAAATGGCCAAATCACTAAGAGTAATCACTGCTAAGAAGGAAGCTCTATTTTCCCAGATCCAATCTATTTATGATCTAACGCAAAAGATTTCTGATAAAGCGATCATGCAGGAATTAATGATCCGAGCTCCCTCTGTCGCTAGCATTAAACAAGAATTTTTAGACACATTGGACTTATTCAATGAACTCTCGTTGGAAAAAGATAACGATTTTATTCCCAATTTCTCAACTTCGGCTGTGGTTAATGATCTTGTTTCTCGCATAAATTACACTGTTGCTTCAATAGAAGCGAAACAAGCTGCTAGGCAAAACTCTTCACTCTCGTCGCAAATCCCACTGCGATTTCCAAAATTGGAACTCAAACATTTTACGGGTGATCCATTTGAATGGATTTCTTTCAAAAATCTCTTTGACTCTACCATACATAAAAATACATCTCTCAATGCTGTCACCAAACTACAGTATTTGCTCAGTGTACTCTCAGGTGAACCATTAAAATTAATTAACTCTTTACCTATTTCGGAAGTTAATTATCAAGTCGCGTATGACCTTCTTATGGAGAGATATCATTCTCCAAGACGATTAATGTCAATTCATCTCAATAGAATTCTCGACTTGCCGAATATCAATTACACTTCTAACCAAATGCGTAACTTTGTTACAAGTTACACAGAGAACACTCAAGCCTTGAAGGGGCTACAAATTGATATCACGAGTAACAATCCCTTATTGTCAGCGATGATTTTACGCAAGCTGGATTCTACTATACTGAAGAAGCTTGAACAATCACGGGATAATACGTCGACTCTGGCAACACCTGCGGAAATTATCAACTTCCTCTCACAAAAATGTAGTGAACTTGAACACGCGACACTACATTCCTCTTCAACTCTCAACCCTAACTCATTACCTTCAAACTCGCCTCAAACTTCGAAGGGAAAACAGTTAATGTATAAGACTCAGGTTAACCGAAAGGGGACTTCGCTGGTGACTTGTAACTCTGTCAATGACACAGCGTCTGAAACAAAGCATCCTTTATGTTTTCTGTGTAAAGGAACAGACCATAAAATCTATTCCTGCCTTAAGTTTAAGGCCAAATCTCCGACAGAGCGTTTGAAGATCGCGAAGTCGTATAGTAGATGTATTTCATGTTTGGGCGCTCACAGTGTGAAGTTTTGTAAATCCAAATCGACTTGTTTTCAATGTAAAAGGAAACATCACACTCTTCTCCATTTCGACAACGATCACCTGCCTCAGCATACACCATTAAAGTCCTCTATTTCCCAGGACCAAGGTGTAACAGAAGTTGTTCAGTCACCTATTAGTATGACTTCTCAGGCGACTAATCCTGCCTCTCAAAGTACAACTGTGCTCCTGGGCACACTTTTAGTAAAACTCTCCTCTCCTACCGGGACGACTTATGTTTTCCGGGCTCTGGTGGACTCAGGAAGCCAATCCTAATTTATTTCAGAGCAAGTAGCTCAACTAATGTGTGTAACTCGAACGAGAAGTAATCACAACATTGTTGGACTTTCTCAAACTCTTACTCGCTCAAGGGGCATGACCTATTTAGGCGCGCACACTCTCGATGGCACAGTAATAGCTGCCAAACATAATTTTCTCATTCTCAACAAAATTTGCGTCGATTTACCTCGTACTCTCATTGACGTTAAAGTACTAAATAAGGTACAATCTTATACGCTTGCCGACCCTACTTTTCATTTGCCAAGTCGCATTGATATTCTTCTGGGCGGCGCTCTTTTTCCTTTAATATTGACTCCAACTACACATTCTCTCGGCTCTAATATGCCGTGCCTGATAGGCACTCACTTTGGATTCATGGATATGGGAGAAGCTCCATGTCTGCCTACTTGTGAAAGCGAATCTAGTGCTAGTATGTCCACCACATTACTCACGGTGAATGACTTGGAACTGCACAATTCTCTACAAAAATTCTGGCAACATGAAGAAGTGCCCTTCACCTCAAAACTCTCACCACATGATCAAGCATGTGAAGCTCATTATGTCGCTACTCATACACGCGACAGTTCAGGTCGTTACTGTGTCCGACTTCCTTTCAAAGAAGATAAACCTCTTCTCGGAACTTCTCGCGGGAACGCGGAAGTACGATTAAAATCTCTCGAACAAAAGTTCAAGCAACTCGCTTCAAGCAACTTTATGCAGAATTCATGTCTGACTATTTGACTTCTGGACACATGATACTTGCCCAAAACACTCCGCTCAGTTCACCTCACTACTTTTTACCTCATCATGGGGTTCTAAAGGAATCCAGCACCACTACTCGCCTTCGAACAGTCTTTGATGCCAGTGCAAAAACATCCAACGGTTTCTCTCTCAACGACACCCTGTGGACAGGACAGAAAATGCAGACCAACATTTGTGACCTGTTACTCATGTTTCGCTATCATAATGTGGTTTTTACTTGCGATATACGTCAGATGTATCGTCAGATCAAAGTCCACCCTGATGATCAACCTTATCAGCTGATCCTATGGAGGGACCATGTCGATCAACCTATTTCCACTTATCAATTGACCACAGTAACCTATGGACTTAGTTGTTCACCTTACCTGGCGATAAGAACTCTTCATCAGCTCGCCTCCGATGAAGGTGCTTCATTCCCTCAGGCTGCCGAAGTACTCCGCACACAAACGTTTGTCGACGACATTATTGCGGGTGGTGATTCCATTGATGAGGCCTCTCATTTGAAAACTCAGCTCATTTCTCTTTTACTTCGAGGTGGCTTCGAATTGCGGAAATGGACTACTAACGCTTATCAACTATTACAGGATCTTCCAGACGAACACCTAGAGACACCCACGTTTCTTCAGGATACCGCACAACCTCATTATAATATTCTCGGACTTCATTGGTCATCCTCTTCGGACGCTTTTACTTATCATTTGAATTTTCCTCTAAACTCTAAAACTAAACGCCAAGTGCTCAGCGTTATCGCTCAAATTTATGACCCTTGTGGTTTCCTTTCGCCTGTTGTTATGTGGGCGAAATGTTTTATGCAGCTCCTCTGGACAAAAGGGTTAGACTGGGACCAATCCCTACCATCTGAACTTCTAACTCAGTGGCAAACATTTGCAAAGACTTCTAATTGTTTAAAAAATATTGTAATTCCGCGGGCTTTACGCTTGAGTCACTCGTCTAACATTGAGTTACACGGTTTCTCAGATGCTTCTGAGAGTGGATACGCTGCTGTCATTTACTTAAGATGTCAGATTAGTGACAACTCGGTGGTAATTCGGCAGCTATTATCGAAGACTCGGGTAGCCCCACTGAAAAAACTCACTGTACCTCGCTTGGAGCTAAGTGCTGCTCATTTACTCGCTCAATTAGTGGCATATATTATATCTCTTTATAACAAAAAAATGGAATTTTCCTCAGTTTTTCTATGGTGCGATTCGTCAGTAACATTGACATGGATACAAACACCTCCTTATCGACTTAAAACCTTTGTCGACAATAGGGTAGCGCAGATTCAAGAATTATTGCCTTCTCATTATTGGAGGCACGTACCGAGTGAACACAATCCCGCTGACTGCGCGTCACGTGGATTACTTCCTTCAGACCTACCTCAACATGATTTATGGTGGTACGGACCCTCTTGGTTACAACAGTCGCATGATAACTGGCCTATATCTCATTTTGAGCCTGCAAAACTCATTGACACAGGGGAATATAAACCTATTTCACCTATATCTCTTCTCTCCACTGTTCACTCAGAATGGGACTTGCTGCGGAAATATCCTAGCTTTAGTCGACTGCAGCGTGTAATGGCGTACTTGTTGCGTTTCATACACAACTCTCGTCACTTAGGAAGAACTGTTGGACCTCTCACTACGGGGGAGTTGAACTCAGCCAGAATCCGAATATTCAAATTACTTCAGGCATCCTCCTTCATCGAAGATTTAAAGGCATTAGGACACACCCCTCCTAACAGGGTATCTTCTAGGCTTCGACGATTAACACCATTTCTCGATAGCGATGGCGTCCTGCGAGTTGGTGGACGACTCGAAGCAGCACAGATTCGTTATGAGACACAACATCCGGTGATTTTGCCTAAGAAACACCCTGTGGTTGACTCCTTGATTGACCTTTATCATCGGAAGTACCTTCATTCTGGAGTTCAACTCACTCAATCACTTCTCGCACAAGAGGTGTGGATATTGTGTGCTCGGAATGTAATCCGTGCACGCGTCTTCAAGTGTACTGTGTGCTTTAAGCACCGACCTAAAAATAAAAATCCTCTTATGGGAAACTTACCTCAACCTCGACTGACCCCTACTCGCCCATTTCTCAACACAGGCATTGATTATGGTGGTCCTTTCACTCTGAAAGTACATAATCTACGCTCTATTCGAACCATCAAGGCATACATCTGTGTCTTTGTTTGCCTTGTCACCAAAGCTGTTCACATTGAGGTGGTCACTGATCTCTCGACGGACGCGTTCATCGCAGCATTGACTCGATTTGGTCTAGACGAGGTCTTTGTCAACACGTCTATTCCGACTGCGGAACAAACTTTGTGGGAGCTGACAATGCTCTGCGATCTCTACTCAGGACCTCAGGACAAGATCTCGTTTGTGAATTTTCATTTCAACGTGGAGTTAATTTTCACTTCAATCCTCCTGCTGCACCTCATCAAGGAGGGCTATGGGAAAGCGCAATTAAAAGTGCTAAACATCACTTGCGTCGCGTTATAGGTGAACACGTTCTAACTCTCTCCGAATTCATGACTCTGACAACTCAAGTCGAGTCAATCCTCAACTCTCGACCACTCACACCTTTATCTAACGATCCTTCCGATCTCACTGCTCTGACCCCAGGACACTTTTTAATTGGAGCTCCACTCGTCGCCGTACCCGAAAGAAATCTGGCTGAAGTCCCTACTAATCGACTTAAGCATTGGCACCTCGTCCATGCTTTTCACCAACGCGTGTGGAAAAGGTGGCAGCTGGAATATCTTCACACTCTACAGCAGCGGACCAAATGGACGGAAACGACAGACAACCTTCGTGTGGGCGACCTAGTGCTAGTGCATCAACCTACTCCGCCTCTCTCTTGGCCATTGGCAAGAGTGACACAAGTGTTCCCTGGCACAGACGGTGTGGTGCGAGTTGTTCAGCTCAAGACACAGCAAGGACTTATAACTCGACCTTCTCATAAGGTTTTCCCCCTGCCCATTAGTGCAGAATAAGCTTATTATTTTTCTCATGTTTCTAGAAAAGGAATTTTTATTTTATTTAGTGTACATTTGTTTTTTGTGAAGAACTTTCAGTTTGTTTATTGAAAATTATTGTTTTTTTTCTCTCATGCTGGGGTAGCTTATATTGTATTCTTCTTTGAATCCTAGGAGGATTCAAGGCCCCCGGTATGTTACGTACTTTTCTTTAAATTAAAGATAATTTAAAAAGACAGTGTAAATGCTTCAGAGAGGGACTCCTTATCGGCCAACCTTTGTCTCTTACAAGGTTCGGTACGCCCCAGTTCCATTCCAATCGTCGGTTAAACGACATCTCTCCCGTCACTCTCGACGTGACGAAGTTTTGTGTGTTCTAAACGAGGCTCGTTTTAGACCATTTCTCTCTCTTTGTTTCTCCTGTCGTGTGGAGAAGGTACTCTTAACATTAATAGTGACATTTTATATATAAGTGATTTCTTTAAGTTCAACAGGAAATTGATAAGTGCGGGAAAGGGTGCACCCGAATAACTGTCCGAAAAGTGGTGGTACTTCGCCCAGTGAGGTATGTACAAAACGTCAATTTCATTTATTTAATTATTTAAGGTCCTCCGGAAATCAATGTTGCCGTTATATGGCAATATATTTAACAATAACACTAACTGAAATTGTATTACAACCTAATAATATTTATTAGTAAGTTTTTATTTACGATACATCTTTGAAATGAAACATTTGTATTAGTAACAGACAAAACGTAGTATATTGTGATTGTTATCCGAAATAATTTGCTGCAGTAAGCTTATATAGCGAAAAAAATGACCTTTACAAGGTCAACCAGTGATAAATTTTGAGATGATACATTATATGAATCTCTTTATAACGAATAATCGCAAAAACCTCATTTTTCACTTTTGCAATAATTTGTACCTCCAATTGAATTAGAAACGATACTATAGTTGTTCTGTCATGACACCTTGTGCCTAAGATGAGTTTACACATTAGTTGATAAATATCTGTTACGGTTACAAGTTTATCATAGTTAATGAATCAGTCATTAGTAACGTAAGTTATTAAAAAAATATATTTAGTATTTTATTGGACATCTAAGATTAGAAATACTAATTTTTGAAACTCAATATTTATTAGACTACTTTTGCAGTAGTCTTTCTTAGGAATTAAATAACCATTTCAATTAAATAGTCAATGTCAGTATATTCATTGATATATATATATTATAGATAGTAAATGTTTTATCCCGAATTCACGTTATATATATATATATATATATAGATATGTTTTCTTGTAATATAGTTAATAAATTAAGTATTGAATATTAAAGTATTGAAAGTATTCTGGTTTTGGAAATATTTTTAATTTATTATACATATATATATATATATATATATATATATATATATATATATATATATATATATATATATTAGTCTATCATTGTAGTAGATGAAAAAGTAAATATGACTTTAACATTCTAACACATTTCTATTAGAAATATTTTATATTTATAATCAAACTGAGTTAAAAGAAAGTAAGACCATGCAATATTATGGAAACATTTTGATATCGAATTTATATATATATATATATATATAAATATATATATATAGGCCTATATATATTTATATGTATATATATATATATATATATATATATATATATATATATATAGGCCTATATATATATATATATATGCTGATATGTATTCCTTCACGGATGAAATAATATGATGAATAGTTACTATCTGGAGTACACCCGTTAATTCTGCAGTCCATAAATTCGCAGTTCCGACGTTTTGTCTAGAATCTCATCCACCATTGACGAGGTGAACCCAACAACAGCTACTGTTTTAATTCCTATGTGAACGTTATTCTAAAATCCATCACTTGACTAAAATTATGTAACAAATAGAACTGATTGCATTATTGATTTCAGTGCCAATATTAATAATATTATTATTCAATCTAAAGAAGAATAACTTTATAGTATGTGTTTTGGTTTACTTAACATAACATTAAATTTGAATATATTAAGATTAGAATAGTTGATAATAATTATCAAGTTTTAAATATTACAAATTACGTTACATATTAAATAAAAACTTATAGATACAAAACCTTTTATACAATATTTATCACATTATCACTCTTGATGGTGATCATCTTCAGGAGAGGTATACATATCCACATTAAATATAGATTAACAATCATATAATTCTAATATTAATTGATTGGGTAGTGAAAATAACTCGTGTTATGAATGAGCTACTGATGTTAAATATTAATAAAACTGAATTCGTAATTTATGTTTAAATACGTATTCCTATGATTTTTAAAGAAGCGTTATTTAAAACGTAACCTAAATTATGTGAACCCCTACAGTAGATATACAGGATGCTATTTATAACAGTTTATGTTAGATTTTATTTTATGTTCATTTACAGAACTTGACCTCAAGAGCACATGAACACACGTGTATTCTATCTAGAAACAGAAGCAACACACAATATTTACATACTCTATTAACATCAATAGCATTAAAGGTATTTTTCAATTCATTAAATCCCTCTTGATAAATTTTAGTTCTCTAATCTCATGATTATAATATTACGTATTTCGTTTACGAAGTTTAGTCATGTATTTTATGTTTTTTGAAACATAATTTCATTTGCAAATCTATATATAATATTACGTTAGCGAATTGGTTCTCATAAAAAGGGAAGAAAAAAGAACAAGATATAATAGCTTAGTTAGATTCATTTTAAAGCTTTAAGGCTAACGACGGTCGGAAGACGTGTCAAAAATAACTGGCCATCATAGATACATTTATTTAGTAATAGAAATATCCCTAAAGTGAGTATTATTAAGTAAGCCGTATGTACCAGAAGGTGAATTATAAATACACCATGAGGCAATAACATTAGCTGATGTAAACAGCTCCTCTAAATTTGATTGCTTATTTATTCTATTTTTAATGCTGTTTATTTGAAAAATATAAAATACGTGATGGCTACGAGCAAATATAATATAATATAAATAATTGGTAAGGATAATTTTACAAGAACATAGTGCAATTTATTGTAAATGTTTGTTTTTTTTAGTTTTTATTTTAAGTAAAACTGTTGAAAAGAATCATAATTGGGGAAGACCGTGAGTTCGTAACAACCATTTAGGAATGGTGCACTGCAAACAGTAAGGTTAAGGATCATTGACAATCCAGGAGGAGAGATTGATGAACATATCCCCATTATTAGGCGCCCTCTAAATAATGAATTATATGTACTTCAGAATAGTGTTGCCTGGCTTGACTACAGCTCCCAGCGTTGTTTTCCCAGTGAGATAGTAAGAGAAGACTTTAACTTATGTTGCACCAATGGAATGGCATTACTACCTCGGTCCAGAACAAACCTAGGATTGCACATATAATGCTAAACAACAGACATTTTATTGACAATATCAGAAAGTATAACAGTGTCATGGCTTTTGCATCTGTTTTAGCATGCTCTAAAGATTCCCTTGGCTATGGTCCTTATACTTCTAAGGTTCAAGACCAGATTTATAGGTATATCTCATACCTCTAATCTCCACAAGAGCAAAGACCATATTACGGCTCATTACATATAATCAATAAATAGTTGGTAACACTATCAGATGGGAAGGTTAGAAGTCCAGATTTATAATTATATATGTTACCTCTAATCTCCACATGAGCAAACTCCATAGTACGGCCCATTACATATAATACACTCGACAGTTGCAAACATCGTCAGATGGGAAGGTTAGAACAACAGATTTATAACTATATCTCATACCCCTATTCTCCAAATGAGCAAAAACCATAATACGGCCCATTACATATAGTCAACTGAACAGTTGCTAACACTCTCAGATGGGTAGGTTAGAATACCAGATTTATAGGTATATCTCATACATCTATTCCCCACATGAGAAAACACCTTATTACGGCCCATTAATATAACCAACCAAACAGTTGGTAACATCATCATATGGGAATGTTAGCAGACCAGATTTATAGGTATATCTCATACCTCAATTCTCTACTTGAGCAAACACCATAATACGTGAAATTACATATAATCAACTAAACAGTTGTTAACAACATCGGATTGGAAGGTTAGAAGACAAGTTTTATAATTATATCTGATACCTCTATTCTTCACATGAGAGAAACGCCATAATACGGCCCATTACATATATTAAACGCAACAGTTGCCAACACTCTCAGATGGGGGAGGTTTAGAAGACCAGATTTATAATTATATCTAATACCTCTATTCTCCACATGAGAGAAACACAATATTACGGATAAGTACATATAATCAACTAAACAGCTGGTAACCTGATCAGATGGGAAGGTTAGAATACCATATTAATAACTATATCTCATACCTCTTTTCTTCACATGAGAAAACACCATAATACGGCCAATTACATTTAATCAACTCAACAGTTTCAAAAATAATCAGATGGTAGGAAACCAGAGTAATAACTATATCACATACCCCTTTTCTTCACATAAGCAAACACCATAATACGGCCCATTACATATGATGATCATAAGAGTTGCTAACATCATCAGATGGTAAAAGACCAGATTTATAACTATATCTCATACCTCTTTTCTTCACATGAGCAAACACCATAATACGGCCCATTACATATATTTAACGCAACAGTTGCCAACATTCTCAGATGTGGATGGTTAGAAGACCAGATTTATAATTATATCTGATACCTCTATTCTCCACATGAGAGAAACACAATAATACGGCCAAGTACATATAATCAACTAAGCAGCTGGTAACATGATCAGATGGGAAGGTTAGAAGACCAGATTTATAGGTATATCTTATACCTCAATTCTCTACCTGAGCAAACACCATAATACGTGAAGTTACATATAATCCACTAAACGGTTGTTAACATCATCATAATGGAACGTTAGAAGACCAAATGTATAAGTATAACTCATACCTCTATTGTCCACATGAGCAAACACCATAATACGTTCTATGAAATATAACCAACTAAACAGCTGGTAACATGATCAGATGGGAAGGTTAGAAGACCAGATTTATAGGTATATCTCATACCTCTATTCTCCACATTAGCAACCACCATAATACGTGAAATTACATATATACAACGCAACGGTTGCCAACACCTTCAGATGGGAAGGTTAGAAGACCTGATTTATAGGTATATCTCATACCTCAATTCTCTAATTGAGCAAACACCATAATACGTGAAATTACATATAATCAACTAAACAGTTGTTAACAACATCAGATTGGAAGGTTAGAAGACAAGATTTATATTTATATCTGATACCTCTATTCTCCACATAAGAGAAACGCCATAATACGGCCCATTACATATATTTAACGCAACAGTTGCCTACACTCTCAGATGGGGAAGGTTAGAAGACCAGATTTATAATTATATCTGATACATCTATTCTCCACATGAGAGAAACACAATAATACGGCCAAGTACATATAATCAACTAAACAGCTGGTAACATGATCATATGGGAAGGTTAGAAGACCAGATTTATAGGTATATATTATACCTCAATTCTCTACTTGAGAAAACACCATAATACGTGAAATTAGATATAATCAACTAAACAGTTGTTAACATCATCATAATGGAACGTTAGAAGACCAGATTTATAAGTATAACTCATACCTCTATTGTCCACATGAGCAAACACCATAATACGTTCTATGAAATATAACCAACTAAACAGCTGGTAACATGATCAGATGGGAAGGTTAGAAGACCAGATTTATATGTATATCTCATACCTCTATTCTCCACATGAGCAAACACCATAATACGTGAAATTACATATATACAACGCAACGGTTGCCAACACCTTCAGATGGGAAGGTTAGAAGACCAGATTTAAAGGGATATATCATACTTCTATTCTCCACGTGAGCAAAACCATAATACGTTTCATTACGTATAATCAACTAAACAGCTGGTAACATGATTAGATGGGTAGGTTAGAAAACCAGATTTATAATTATATTTTATCTCTATTCCCCACATGAGCAAACACCATGTTACGGTCCATTACATATAATACACTCAACAGTTGCAAACATCATCAGATGGGAAGGTTAGAAGACCAGGTTATAGGTATATCTCATACCTCTATTCTCCACATGAGCAAACGCCATAATACGTGTCATTAAATATATTCATGTTACACACTTCCAGCACAATGATATTGCCGAAGGTAACGTAACCCACTTCCGGCCACTAACATTACCGAAGGGAATGTTACACGCTTCCAGCACAATGATATTGCCTAAGGTAACGTAACCCACTTCCAGCCACTGACATTGCCGAAGGGATTGTTATACACTTACATCACACTGATATTTACTCCAAAGGTAACTTATTACTCTTCCATCTGAATTATGTTCCTTTTAGGTAACATAACACTATGATATTGCCGATGGTACCATAATACACTTGCAGCACACTGATATTCCCAAATATAATGTAGTACACGTCTAGCACACGGTTATTCCTAAAGGTAACACATTTCCAACACATTAGTTATCTCAATGGTAACGTAATACATTTCCAGCACACTGATATTCCCAAAGATATTGGAATACACGCCTAGCACACTTATATTTCCTCCAAATGTAAAGTAACACTCGTCCACCACAATGATGTTCTTTACAGGCTACGTAACAAGTGTGGAAGTGTCCAGGACAATGATATATCCGAAAGTAACGTCACACACTTCCAGCACTCTGATATTTCTTCCAAAGTTAAAGTAACTCTCTCCTAGCAGAATGATTTCGCCGGAGGCAGGGTTACACTCCGATAAAATGATGTTTCTTCCCAGTAACGTAAATCTCTTCCAGCACAATAATATTGCCAAAGGTAACGTAACACACCTCCGGCATACTGGTATTATCAAAGATAACTTAATACACGTTCAGCACAATGGTCTTTCAGAAGATAACGTAACACACTTCCAGCTCACTGATATTTCCGAAAGTAATGTAACAGACTTCCAGCAGACTGATATATCCTACAAATATTTATTGCCGTAGGTAACACCACACACTTCCAGCACACTGACATCGCGAAAGGTAATGTAGCACTCATATATTTCCTCCAAAGGTAACATAACACACTTCCAGCACATTGATATTTCCAAAGGAAATTTAACACGCGTTCATAACACTGATATTGCCAAAGGTATCGAAACGCACTTCCAGCACACTGATATACCCAAAAGCAACCTAACACAGTTCTAGGACACTGATATTCGCCAAAGTAACGTAACACACTTCCAGCTCACTGATATTTCCGAAAGTAATGTAACAGACTTCCAGCAGACTGATATATCCTACAAATATTTATTGCCGTAGGTAACACCACACACTTCCAGCACATTGACATCGCGAAAGGTAATGTAGCACTCATATATTTCCTCCAAAGGTAACATAACACACTTCCAGCACATTGATATTTCCAAAGGTAATTTAACACGCGTTCATAACACTGATATTGCCAAAGGTAACGAAACGGACTTCCAGCACACTGATATACCCAAAAGCAACGTAACACAGTTCTAGGACACTGATATTCCACAAAGTAACGTAACACAACTGCCAGCACACTGATATTCCGTAAAGCCACGTAACACACTTCCAGGACATTGATATTGGTAACGATAAAGTAATACACGTTCAACACACAGATATTTGTAGCAATGGTTACGTCACACTGTTCCAACACAATGATGTTTATTTCAGACAAAGAAATACTCCTCCAGCACAATGATATTGCCGAAGGGATATACATTTCCAGCATACTCACATTTCCTTTAAAAGCAACGTAACACTCTTTCAGCACAATGATATGGCCGAAGGTTGCGTAACACTATTCAGGTACAATGATCTTCCTTCCAGGTAACGTAACACTCTTCTTGCACAGTGATGTTTAACAAGGTAACGTAACACACCTCCAGCACAATGATGTTCCTTCCAAGTTACGTAACACACTTCCAGCACAATGGAATTGCCGAAGGTAACGTAATACACTTTCAGCACAACGTAATTTTCTCTCAAGGTATATTGCCGAAGATAACGCCATACGAGTCCATCACACTCACATTGCGAAAGGGCATCAGTTCTTATACATATATGTATACTTACATAAACTTGCGTATATTACATTTGTATACTTTCATATATGTATAGTTTGCGTATGAAAACATTACCATATCGTAGACCTATGTAAATAAAACTGGAGAGTGTGCAAACGAGTGTTTCTTCTATCTTATTGAAGTTAAATCTTATTCCAAAATATTATTTTATAACGAAAACACTTGAAATAAATTTCTATTTTTTTCAATTATGTATAGATAATAGTTCATTCAGCTTTAAATAAAACCGAATATGACTAAATACAACTATTTACAATTTTCGGAATTATTTTGAACCTCCCCTCGTTATTTGATAAAGTGTCTAACCAAATAACGACATTGTTTACTATAGTTTACTATAAGCTAAAATATTCGAAAATAAAATTTCTAAAACTATATGAAGTAATAAATTTAATCGCATACTTACATATTTTTTAAATATCTTAACGTTTATTGGTGTAAAACAATATAACTAAAAAAACAAAGGAAAACTTAAATTTATTCAGGCTTTATTGCAAACAATATTATTCTTTCCATCTCCCTAAATCTGTTACAAAGAACACTCAGCCTTAAAAACAACATGGTGACGCGCTTTTGTTTCTTACAAATCCCAGTTGGTGTGACAGCAACGTAGAAGATTTATCGTTACATTTCACAAGTATACGAACTTCTTCTTTAAAATTTATTAATTTCATTTTAATTGCTAAGGCATGAACCGCAATTACTTAGATATCTTGAAAGTTGGATTATTGCTTAAATTTAATATTTGATTCAATATTTGAATATATACAACATAAAGAGGGAGAGAGAGAGAGAGAGAGTAAAACACACTCACATATCAAACCCTAAAAGTAGAATGTCCTATTAAAAGTAGTAAAATTAAACTTTCCGAAAATTGATTCGTACAAAATCAAACAGAAAGTTATTCTGAAAAACCAGCATCAAAGATGATGACAGTATTGATAGTCTGTTCCAATTATTACTAAAATAAATAAAATCTTATATTTCACTTATAAATGAAAACATTTATCTTGTTTAAAGATTTTAATAAATAAAAATAATACTTAAATGTAATAAAATACAAAGATATTGGAATAATATTCTAAGCGATTACGAATAAACTTTTGATGTATGAATGTGGATCATGCAAATGTTTTTGCTAGCTAGTTATTACCGATGCTCGATAATATGTCAAATACTGGAGTTGACATAAAAGACAGTTTTTTCCTACATGAGAGGATATAGAATGACTCGAATGTTTGATAAGGAAATGAGCATTAAAGTTTATTTATTTGAAATAAAAGGTTTACAAAAGGTTGGAAAACAGTAATGTTATATATTTGTATGTGTTGTGCAGTTATCACTGATCTTGAAAAAAGAAAAACAGGGTTTTAGATGAAATAGGATGCCGATTGGAATAATGCTAATTTTAATTTAGAACGGTTATTATGTTTATTTTCTTAAAGATATACACTTTCATAAATAAGTATTATTTTTTTTGTTATATGGATGTCGTTTAGACAGAGGGGTTAAAACTCCAACCCGATCTTTTGAAAGAGTATAAAGGTGTAGCCCTTTTTCCTTGGGTAAGTTTTATCTTTATTTGAAATGTTTTATTATTAATTCTTAATTGCTTATTGCCAACATAATTAACTACTTACCAGAACTCTAGTTCGACGCCGCAGCTCAGGCAATTACTGTCTGTCTGGGACGTTGCTCATATCTTGAATCTAGAACTAGGTTAGTTGTGAAATAAGAATTTAAAGTTTTAAAATACAAAGTTATACAATTTATTAATCAATGACAAATTACATAAGAACAAGTGACATCAATGTGTCGAGTAATTAACTTTTAATTACTGCTAACTATTCTATACATTTTAATTACTTATTAACCTTTAAAATTTATATATATCGAGAAGATGGTAGCTTAAGTTTAGAAGTTTAGCTTAATTTTAGAAATGAATATTCAAAGGACAATTTCTACCGTTTATGTGTTAACCCTTTATCAATTAAAATTCAACTTAGTTAACATTAAAATACATTTTCTTTATTATTATCTAAAACGTACCTTGTTGTGCACATTACTTGTAAAGCACTATAACACATACCATTAATTATTGCATATCGATTTTGTACACAAATCACTACACATCGCTTTTGGAATCAGCGCTCTTAAACAAAAATGATATAAACTTTTACTTATTTGAAACTCATAAATAATCGCTTCTGACTTCTTCTTTAGTTGCGTTAATAATCTTAGTACCGGCCTTATGATCTTGAATTTAGCATATTGAAAACTACAAATTTCTAATTTATTTTCCGGAAAAATGCTATGATGTCTGTTCCGTTCGGGAACCTCTGGGTGACTGGGGCTTTTGCAAGGGCACGCCAACGGAATTTCCCACCCTTACTTATTATTTTGAAATTTTGGATTGGTGCTTCGGATCAGGCGATATCAGACCATTTTTACGTCACATGGCGTTACATACTTAATTAGCTTGAGTTACTATATCGAACGATATTTTACATTTTTACCCGCTAGGGGCGATATGAAACTTATCCTAGAAATACAATTGTACAAAGAAAACAAAAATTTTCTTTTATATTGGGACGATATAGTTATTAAATAAAAATTAAATATATAAATGAATTTATATGTAACACCTTATTTTTAAGAGTGTTACAAGAGTAAAACGTAAATTATTTTATTTCTGTATATAGTTTAATAGTTCATGTAATAGCTTAAACATATGATGAAACCTGTAATGTGTATTACTATATGTTTTTCAATTCTTTCTTAACAATATAATAAGGAGAAAAGTGTATTTTGTTTAGTAATTGGTGGCCTTATTTATTCATATTAAATACAACTAGGCGTGTGGTAATCAGAAAACACAATTTAAACGCCACTTTCTTATAATTGATTTATGCATTTACATTAATAAATACATTTAATTTTTAAAAACAAGTAATTTCTATTAAAAATGTAATGAATGATGTATAATTTTTCAGGGAAAAGGAAAATACGACGTACTAGTCAAGCATTGAACATTTTTTAAGGAAAAACGTTGTATAAAGCGAATAAAGTAGAGAGTACCTATATAATCTGAGTACCTTGCCTAAACACTTGTTACAATATAGAGCGATACTTCAGACTTCTCTACTATCTCGCTTCAATTGCTGAGGTTCGGTTATAATTTTATATCAACTATAACATTTCACATACTTAAACATATTGTTTAGGTATATAAAAATTACATTTTTATATAATATTTGAATGGATATATTTATACTATCATCCTTCTTCTTCTTCGTATTATTAGTGTTATCACCACCACCATCAGCATCATTATAATACTAAATTTAATATTTATACATTATTACTATTATTAGTATGCCATTAAAATCATATTATAAATACATTTACCTGAATAGAATGATTATCAATAAAATATTAACCATTTTTAAACTCGCAGTTTTATTATTAAATATAAAGCGGTTGAGTTGTGAGTTAAGTACAACTATTGTTCACAGATGCACGGTTTCAATAACGGGTACAACCCTACATGTACAGTACTTTGGAGTGATACCTCTACCGCTCTTGAGGATTCTAGATCTATTGCTGAGGCACATTCAATCCCTTGAGTTCATCCCTAGTACACATGGTCAAAGCCTTAAAGACGCTAACGTACCCGTTATTGAAACGTTGACTCTGTAAATAGGAAAATGACTCTTTGGTATCTGACTCGCTAGTCAACCGCTTATTATTAAACATCAATACAGTATATTAAAAATAATATTAAATTTATTATTTTTTTAGCAACACTTTTGGTAGTTTAACAACACTAAATATGTTATTTAGTAGTGCTGTTTCCGTGTTTGCACTTACGACTTACGTATAAATCTACTTTGACAATAATCATAATTGAGATTTTTCAGAAGTCTTTTTGACGTGTTGTGAATGATATTTTTTTTAAAATCATTTACAATATACGTAAAATTTATGTTTGAACGAACTGTAAATATCAGGTTTCATATGATACCGGATAAATAATTGATTCTACAGCACATTTCCCTCCCTTAAAATTCAAATTAATGGAAACATGAAAATATATATATTTTGGCCAATTGTTTGCCTATTCTTAAAATATCTTTAACATATTTGTAAATGTGTAACAACAGAACCATAACTCCCATGAAAGGAAATATATTTTTTACTCTTTAAAAAGCCGCGTTGTGGTAATTAGAAAACAGAAGAAAAAGAAAAGAGATAAGGAAAAACCAGATTATCCTCTTTTCAAGCATTAAGTGCCCAAGAAAAGATATTATTGGCCTACCTAATGTAATTAAACCTTTGCTGCAAGTGCTTTCCGCTTCATCACTCCATTCCATTTGCTCTCTTCTGGTATAAATATTAAAATGTTTTGATCCAATATTTAATGAATCTTACGGCTAAAACCTGTTTTCACTGTTCCCTTATATTTTACTTGTTACTCAATTCTAAACAATTATCTTAATATATCTGTAATTTTTAATCGATATAAAACTTAAAATTAAAAAACTTATTTTTCTAGTTACTTACTCCTTAACTTGAATCGAAGAAGATAGGTTTACATATTTTGTTTTCCTAAAACTAGTAGCTTCTTAGTTTTTTGACAACTAAACTTCTTCAGTTTATAGAATACTATATATTTCTGAAGATAAATAAGGCATAAATAAATATATATATATATATATATATATATATATATATATATATATATATATAAAGAACATAAGTCAAAATACAAATACAAAATTATAATGGAATTTACAATTCTTGTATTTGTATTTTGACTTATGTTCTTTAATAATACACAAGAATACATATTGCGATATTTATATATATATATATATATATATATAAATATATATATATATATATACTTGTTTTGTAACAAAAAAGTTACTTGCACGCTTATATAAATTATTTATGATTATTTTTATTCATTTTGATTACAACACTGTAACATTCTCCGTATAATCTATTTCATAATATATAATATATAATATATATTATTCTATTTGTAAGTATGCTTTGCCCAGTGCACAAATTAGTAAATAGAAATTTAATGGACTGTGAGAACTTTATAAAATGGAGTGAAAACGATCTTTGTCCGCCTATCTCAGTGTTCTTAGTAGTAACGACTTGCTAGATACATAATTGGAAAAGTTCTGTGAAATCCCATAATTAAAACATTTATTTACAGTGGAATCTACTTGGTTTATCAAAGTAAATTTCAAAACCAATCGATTAAGCCTTCTTTAAAAGTACTAAATAGGAGAAAATTTAAATTATCTTGAAACACATTTAAACCGTTTTATATGACAGTTTATTCATTATGTGACTCATAGTTAGCTACAGTGCAAAATCTTTTATTCCTGTATCCTAATATTTACGATTTTATACATTTAATTTTAGAGGAATGAAGTTTTGACCAAATAATAATTACTCCAGGCCATTTGGCTTTTTATTATATTAAAGAATCAAAAAACCTATATTATTTAAAACCGATGAAGTTTATAAGTAAAGTAACTCCCAGTCATCGTAGGAGTTAAAACGTAGTAATGATCTAATAATTTTCTCTAAAGAAGGTTGCACTATAGAAATGTGCATGACGGTTTAAATCAAACATTTTAATTTAGGTTAAAAGGTCTTGTTTATTTAAATTAAGAAAATGTTAACTAAAGAGAACTAAACGGGATATTATTTTGAATAAAATGTAATATTTAAAATGTTGTTAATAAACAGTCATAAATGAAAATTAGGTTATAAATTTGATAATGGTTCCCACATTTTACAATGTACATGGTGAATTTAAAATATATTTGTTTTTGATGAAGCCCACACTGTAGTTCACGAAAAGCTTTCAACATCTTTTTTGTTTTAATAAATATATCCTATATTACTTCTTTTGAAATGATCCTATGTTATTACTTATAAATATATATTTTCTAAAGTTACATTTAATCAACCTTCTTAGGTTTTTAAACTTCCTCAGGTTTAAGCGAGTACGATATTTTTATGGCATTTTTTTTTATATTTGATCAGTCTCATTTATGTTTGGAATTATTAATATCGTTAACAGTAAATAGTTCCCTGTTATTATTAAACCAATGTAGAGTTGATATTCAACAATTTCTATGTTGTAAATATTTTTATCAGACCCAAAGAATAAGTCCATAACGAAATATAACGTTATATTCGTAATATAACGAATGACTAAAAACTTTTAATTTTAATCTTTTCTTCATTTTTTACGATTGTGAGTTAAGGGTATTCTACAACCCCGTTTATAATGTGTATATTAGTAACTCTAAATGAATTTATCATTGATAATATCGTGTAAAAATCTTGAATTCCAACTTTCCATACAGTTTTGACGTCGTTTGGAAGAAATCGGTATTTACAGATTTAATATATTTCATGTAACTAAAACTAAGATATAATCGTTTATTGAGAACAGAACGACAGAATAACTTTAGAAGGTTTTTACCCAAGTTATTATTTCTTGATAGAAAATATATCCGACGGAAGATAAAAACTTAAAACGTTTGATTTTGAAAAACGACATTTATTCAAACCTGATCATTATCACCCGCATATAACGTCTGTCGCTCGATCGAAATTTTTATTATTTTTTAAAAAATTTATATGCTGAAAAAATACACCTTTTTAAAAATATCTTGAAACGTCAATTTAAAATGCTTTATAAACTTACTTTGTTGGTCAAATGATAATACTGAGCGTTTTCCTGGGTCCTTGGAAATAAAGTGGGTCACAACGCTAATTCATTGGAACCCACTGTGAATTGTTTGCTAGTTGCAAACTAAAGATTATAAATTTATTTATTTAAATTTCATTTTGTTTTAAACTAAATTGAAATCTAATAAGTAAATTTATAACACGTGCATAATAAATAAATTTATGAAATGGCAACTGTAATATTGTAACTCAGGCCTAGAGATAAAATTTGACATGTGTTATTGTAGAATAATAGTAGGTTTAGCACTATCAAATGTTTGTTTGTAGAGTTCTTTCTTTATGTTGTACCGCTAAAACTAGCTGGGCTTTCTAAAATGTATAGAATGGAAAGTGTAATATGGGATGTTAATTTAATTGCAAATTAAAAATCA
Organism: Prosapia bicincta; assembly: GCA_036971475.1. Lineage (NCBI taxonomy): Eukaryota > Metazoa > Arthropoda > Insecta > Hemiptera > Cercopidae > Prosapia > Prosapia bicincta. The sequence continues at coordinate 2,942,560 of JBAIZL010000016.1, forward strand.
ATTAGATATCTAATCATTGATTTTTATTTGGTAAGAAGAAAAATGAACAAACATTTGTCACATAATAATAAATTAAGTAAGATTTTGTAAAGGCAATTAGTTCAAATAATTAATTTTTAATTATGTTTCTTAACGTAACAAAAGCAGCTTAAGGTATTGTTGCCACACAAAAGGAGCGCTAGGTTATAATATATATATATATATATATATATATATATATATATATATATATATATAAAATTTAATTTTACACATAGTACTTTTTATTATTTCTCTAATATTTTAGCAAATATATAGGATACTTTTATTACGCAATATTTTTATTCAGATTATTTAAACAGAAATATGATGTTGTTTTGTAATCTGTGCTAAATAAAGTTTTATATGTTAATTATGAATAAATATATATATTTATTCAAACGAAAGTACCAAGAGAATGGATGAGAATGGTGTTGACTTGCAATTGCCAGTAGAAGAAGAATTATAAAATCTATATTATGCTTCCTGCTCTTGAAAGGGATAAATACCGATACTTCATAAAGAAAATATTTTTTACTTAATTATATATCTAAATGATGACTAGCTATTGAGGGACAATAAAACGTCAGTCAGCTATATCATACAAATAAATATAATTTACCAAAATTTGTATTCTCCCAGACGATTATATTTTTCTACGTTGCTGAATAGTATCTTATGAAAATGTAAAATGGTTTGTTTCTGATGAAAAAGTTAATATTTTTTTTTTATTTCATATATCCTAATAAGAAAATAAAATAACGTTGGGTTGTTAATAACAAAAATAAATTGGCTTTACATAGCGGTGATTTTAATATTACGCAATTCTGGTTGCTTGTTGAATGTATGTATTGATTTCTTGGTCACGGTAATTGGCAATATGCCAAACATACATTTGGAACTTGATGATGCATGAAAGAGATGTATTGCTCCCGTAAGTACGGCACGTGCATCTCTGATCTACCTTTATGAAGGAGATAAAATGTTTTATTATCACTGTAAGCTAGAGTAATCAGGAGAAACATATCATTTCAGCAAGAGGTATTTTCTTTTGAAATATAAAATTGATAATTATTAATATCTAATATTATTGCAAGTAATAATTTAAAAACTGTTTAGCAAATAGCCGAAGATATTTTAAGTTCCTAAAGCTCATGCATTAAGATTGCTAAACTATTGCAGAAGATTTTTCCATATTTCTAGGTCATATAAATGGTTTACGTTGCTAAAAGGGGATAAAGTTGTTAATTACTTAAGGTCAAACTGTGTGGTTTTAAAAGCATCCAAATTATTATTTCACGTTAGTTTTAAAACTTGTTTATTCTTTCCCAATAGAATTGTGCTTAATTAAACCAAAATAAATTTATTTACATCTATATTTTCCCCTCAACTAATCGTGTGTTAAATAAAGATATTTAGTTTGTGTACTAGATTTGATTTTTTTTTAGTTACGGAAAAAGGAAATTTTTATTAGGCATATAGGAGTAATCAGAAAGTGATTTTGGTAATCTACTTAGAGTTCATTTCATTTACACCGAAGTAAAAGGACGTAGTCTACTCTTGGAGGTCGTTATTTACGGACCATTAGGTGTTGAATGCGGTAAAGTCAAGACTTCACGGAAATGTAATATAAAACGTTACATAGTAAACTGAATGCACATAGAGAGCTTATTACTTTCGATAATACGATATTTTTAAACAAGTAGTAATATCAGTATTACCTCTGTGAAGGGGCATTACCTTTGATTTAATGTAATATCGACCTCTCTCTGCTTCGTCTTTTTCCACATCCTAGGAGCGCCACCTGTTGGGAGTGTTTTAATGAAAAATAAATTAATAATATATTAGCTATGTGCAATGTTATCATATTTTCCCATATTAGAGCAAATTATATACCCACATGTCCTACTAAAGGGTTTTTTAAGATGTCTTTCTGAGTGCAGTCATTTGAGGCTTTCATACAAGGTTTAACATTCACTCAACACATTCTCTTTGTAGACTTTTACAAAATTGTCTTGGGATTCTGCTGTTTCCCGCTACTAAAAGCACCCACTAGTGCAACTGAGCAGTTTATCTGAATCGAAGAATATTTATAACTCTTTAGAGGTGATAATGGGTGTTTATAGACCCTGATAGGTTTTATTGAATAGGTTTTAGGCCTTCTTTTGTGTTATATATATCTCGGAAAAAATGTAACCTTATTTTTTGTACTTTATGCATTTATATTTCTATTGTTTTATTGTATTTCAGTTTATATTTTGATTGATATTGCATAGTGTTATTTTACTCGTTGCAGTCCCAATTCCATAGTTATATACAACGCTTGATTATGTAACCTTCTGGTACTTTTCACGTTATTCTAGCCAATATGTCTTATAATTTTGTTCATTTTCTTTGATATTTCCCATATGTTTGTATAAAAGTTAACAAAAAATAATGTACATCTAGCTAGATTCCATGATGACTTGGAGCAGTTTCAAGATGAAACGATCTTTCATTTCTACTCCTGCTCCTGGTTAAGTTAATATGTAACAAACTCTAGACCTGTACAGTTGTCATCCACTTCTTACACGCATAAATAATATAAGTTGTATATGTAAATCTGTTAATTATAATTTCAATCTATGTGTAACTATTCGTAAGAAAAATGTATTCTTTATAAAATACAATTATTTTGAAAAACCTATAATATACTTAAAACAATATATATATATATATATATATATATATATATATATATATATATAAAGAACTAATATATATAATATAATATACTACTGTATATATTATATATATATATATATATAAATAAATAAATAAATATATATATATATATATATATATATATATATATATATATATATATATATATACACAAGCTGAGGTTACTTAAATACAAGAATTATTTATTAATTGGTACTCAGAGCTTTACGTTGATAAACAGTAACAATATCCCCAGGAATAAATTATATATATTCGAAAATATTTAGTTTTGTTAGACAATAAGAAGGTTTAGGACCAATAAATGATTGTATTACAAAAAAATGTTTAAACGTAAAAATATTGAGTTTTCACAATGTATATTAAGCAATATGATATTACTTTCATAATGATTTTTTTGTCGCTCGTCATTATTCTATATCTGCCTTATAATATTTGTTTTCCTAACCTGTCTTATCTCCACTTTTTCTTGCGTTTATCTTTTATCGATCACCACAAATTGTTAGAACTTATTTAAGTGTATATTCATATTGATCAAAAAAAGCATTGTCCTAATATGACAATATTCAGGTTCCTTTTCATAATGTAATTTTTTTTTTGGCATATTTCCTAAAATGTATATTTTTTTATTTCTCGTAGTTCAAATCTAATTTTAGTATTTTAAAACATTTCTTTTCACTCGTCGCTGCAAAATATTCTTTTATAATTTATTGCCTATTTAATATCGAGATTAGTTATGAGTAATGAAATGCGTGATTTAGCGTAATATGTTTTATTTGGATTTTTGGTTACATAATATTAGATTACTCTTATGGTATATATTATTGAAGGTGGTAGATAATACATATATTTTTAAATATAGTTTAGTTTAGGGGGTTTAAAAACTTTGGTTTAATTTTCTTTTTGTTAAAGGGAATTTATTTTTAATAAATTTATTTATTTTCAGTTAAATTGATTTCTTTTGTTTTAATTTACATAATGTAAAAGTACATTATTTTCTTGGATGAAAGCCATTTACATTAGAAAAAGGAATAGTTGTAATGTGTTGGTAGATTGTATTGTACTTGTACGGATATTTTGTTTTAATTTTCAAACAAATTGTCTTTATACTTTTGCTGCAATTGGATCTATAAGGCAAGACAAAATTTGCACTCTTTGTTGATGTCATTTATAATTTTATGTATATAAAACTCTAGGAAAGATTTAAAATAGTATAAATTGTTTTAATTTTTTTGAAACATTCAGAAACATTAGGAAATAAGTTATGAGTGTTGAAAAAAACCTATATTTAGGAAAATATGAGCATTGTAGCTTCTCATCTTTAGTGTTTAATAATTTATAAATGAAGATTTAATTTCTTAGATATGTCAGCTATACAGACAAATAATCAAAAATTAAATCATTGTGATCAATTCTAGCAGCTGTTGCAAATAACAAATCAAAATACTTTTCTAACAAATGTCTGTAATTTATGATTTTCTTGTTCCTTGAAATACGAACGTGTAAAGTGTGAGTGTAATATTTAGTAGGCAAAAATTTATTGCATATTTATAATTTATAGAATTTGTATACACAATTTAAATACCTATTTTTTTTTATTTAAAATTACTTTTACTTTTATTTACTTTGTCTCCTAAAGACTTTTTACTTTTTAATTATTTTGGAGAATTTTTGGCCATGGGAAATCGATTGGGATTAGTCGCAACGATGGGGAATTACGGATACCACCCAAATAGCCCCTAGGATTCCCGGACAAAATGTTTTTATGGCCAATATTTTTTGATTTATGAATATTTATGGGGGATTCCGGACACGGTAAACGGACACGGTATTGACATCGATCCCAACCTCGAGATAACTCGGGATCGTTATGGAACTTAGCACGGGCCGAAAATCGTTTTTTTCCGACCAAGGATATTTGAATTCTTAATTTTTGGGGTTTTTGGCATCGGGAAATCGACTGGTACCTGTCTCAACCTAGGGAACATACGGAATTCCACCCCAGCGGCTCCTATAGATCCAACCCCAAAGAAACGTTTTTTAAGATTATTGTTTTTTTTTAATTAACTGTGGGGTTTTAGCAACGGAAAATCAATTGGCACCGTCTTCAACCTTGGGATCATTCGGGATTCACCTACAGTGGCCACTAGATCTTACATGTTATGATTATAACACTCTGTTTTTACCACCATCCGATCCCACATAAGCGCAACGAAGTTTGGAAGAAGTTCTGAACCTCTAGTCCTGACACTCCTACCCCAACAGGCCACTCGAATGATACGGAAGTTGATATGTACGATACGATATAGCTTGAAATGTGTTTATATTGTGCATTAAAATGTTTTCATTATGTGTATATAAAATGTTTCTAATGCTCCTCCAACGCCAACAGACAACATGAACGATATGCATGTTGAAATGTACGATATTATATAGAATAAAATGTGTTTATATTGTGGAATAAAATGTGTTTATATTGTGTGTATAAAATGAGTTTCCAATGCTCGTCTAATACCAACTAGCAACCTGAAAGATATGGAATTTAATATGTACTATAAGATGTATTGGGTATCATAATGTGTTTATCTTGTGTATGTAAAAAAATTTTATATGGTAAATATAATAAATCAATATTTGTATTTTACTAAATTCCCTTGTCTTATCCAAGAGAGGCTCGGTCCCCCAGTAGTTTATCAACAAAATATACAGATCACAAACGAAAGTGTTTTGTCCATAAAGATATTTCTTTTTATTGCAAATTATTATTTTAATTCTACTTTGTAATATTTGCAATTTGTAAATAATAAAAAAATATATTTCATAACTCAATCACATTTTACATGAAGTTTCTAGTTCTCATGATTAAGGATTTAAATAAATTAGTTTTAAACTGTTATAGGCAATAGGTTCAAGCTAAGTAACTAAAGTAATTACGATCGTTTTCTCCAAGATAATCAGTATTGAAGTGATAGCATAATAGTAAGTAATAAATAAGAATGAAATAGTTAAATAACACATTCTTCTTTTTATTACTTAGAAGAAAACAGTGTATTATATTTTTAATCGGATTATGAAACGTGGAAAAATAGTACCAGTTACTATAAATATTCATTCTAGAATACCCGATAAATTATTTGCTGTATAAATTTAAGTTATGCACAGATTTAACTATAATCGGTGTATTTGAAACAATACAAAATTGTTTAAGAAGGAATATAAACAAGTCTTGCAGGTAATGATGACAGAATACCTTCAAAAGTCGGTCGTTATATACATAACAATACTATTGATAGCTAAAAACAAATTTGTTATCCAAATGTATTGTTACGGCTCTATTTATTATCTGATGCAGTTAACCAATAACATGAAAATTTCACTCCCTGTGGCAGGGTTAGAGCAATGTTCACCTATAAGTGACACGTATGTGAGTAGGAAATATTTTATCCTAATAATTACATTAACATTTACCACTATATTACCTATTCCTACATATAAATAAAATAAAATATAAAATATTATTATTAAATGAAATATATAAAATATGAATAATGTAAACGTTTACAAATGAATACATTTTATTTCGATTTTTGTGAGTAGTGACAAAATGTTTTTGTTTTAATGAAGAAGTATAATTGTAAATATGACCAAATCTAATCTACGACTGATTGTGCTACTGGAAGACAGAATCAATTCTCATGTCTTACAATTAACATTTTGTTTTCCGAGAATTCTCGATTGTAATATATCTGTCAAGAAATAAATCTTACAGGGTAAAAACACTTTAAAATTACCAAAAGTTTCAAACAATTATATTTTCTTTCTATCTTTATTATTTTCGTTTTTTATAATTGAACAGGAAAATTAATACAGTTTCTCTAAAATTAGGCTACTCACAAACCTTCTAAAAGGACAAATTAATCTCAAGATATCTCCAGGAATTACTATTGTATATTTTTGTTAACGTGTAAAATTAAGAAATTGAATTTTTTTCGTTTAATGAAATCATTAATTACATATTTTAAATATAAATTAGGTCTTACTTGAATACCTTGTGTGTTTGTGTGTGTGTGTGTGTGTGTGTGTGTGTGTGTGTGTGTGTGTGTGTGTGTGTGTGTGTGTGTGTGTGTGTGTGTGTGTGTGTGTGTGTGTGTGTGTGTGTGTGTGTGTGTGTGTGTGTGTGTGTGTGTGTGTGTGTGTGTGTGTGTGTGTGTGTGTGTGTGTGTGTGTGTGTGTGTGTGTGTGTATGTTGCAACGGACCGGCTCAACTTCAACGCCGCCGCCAGCCCTTGTTTCCGTTCCTAGGTAAAAAAATCTGAAATGAACATGTCAGGGCCCCAGTCAAACCCCTTGTGAAATACTCGCCAAAAATCGGCCACAGAACCAGTCACTAGACTCTATTTAAAACCCTAACTCGCTGAGATATAATCCTTTGAGTATTCGTTCCCGGGAATGAGTTCACATCAAGGCCCCTTAAAACTTAATGACCATTTGGTTTAGGGTTGTGTAAATATTTGTTTAAATAAATATAATCACTGTTTTGTTAGTAATTTAACCTTGGTTTTTATTTTGTTTAACTTTTATTTCCGTTACACCACAGTTTGTAATTATTTAATTTTTTTATCTTTTCCTAATATTTTGACAATTCTTTAACCTCTTGGTATAACTGTTTATAACTTCCTTTGTAAACCTATAAATTATTACATCACCTTTTCTCACCTTCCTCCCTTATCAAAATTTACTTAATTTTAATTTTAATTAAATTACAAAATCAATAATTTCTTTGTTAATATTTAACAACTCAAAATTAACAATTCACTTTTTCTTCAAATAAAAGCTTCTAATTTAATTGAAAAAAATTACTTTACCTTTCTATTCAAGATTTTAATTTTATATAAAAATTTCATTTCAATTTCATTTCAATTTCATTATTTAATCAGTCCTTTCAATTGACTTTGAAAACTCCTAATATTTGACACTGGTATCTAAACCAAATAAAGAACAGACATTTCAAGAACAAATTTCTTTTCAACTAACAATTGTAAATATTTTATATTTTCTTAAAATTATACTAATACTAGTTTTAACACTGCAGTAGTCGCGTGGCGTCTATCAGGCGCCAATGTTACTTTTGCAGCCTGCTGTTTTTGTCTACACACCCACTTTTCGGTTTCCTTTTGAATACCTTCCTGGTACAGTATCATAAATCGCCAGTTAAGCATTCAATACCGACAATCGACTATTTCTTGGAATATAGGCATTTGGAGCCTAATAGACGCCACGCGACTACTGCCGCTATAGAGGCAGCTTTGTCTTCAGTCGGTTTCAAGTTGTTACTGAGTACGTTTGTGCGTGTAGTAGTCTTGTGTGATATATTTTTTTATTCAGAACCTTTATATATTTATTCTTTTTATACAACCTTTGCTTTATATAGGTCTATATATCAGAATCTTTTTCAAATATTGTTGTTAGATTTACAATTTATAATATAACATACATATTAGGCGACATCAAAATGGATAAGTTTATTCGACTTAATTTGTATAGTGCAGAAGACTGTGATAAAATTCAAAATTTGCTATTTAGTGAAGAATTACAGTTGAGTGATACAAGTGAAAATGAAGACTCAGTGGATAGCATTCAGTCAAATCATCAACCGGACCATGTAAGTGATGCAGGCGACAACACCGATGGTGATGAAGAGGATGCTATTTCTGTACATCTGTCTGACAGTGATACAGAACAAGAGATAAGCGAAAACGACGAGGACCGTGAGTACCAAGACAATGAATCTTTTTATCTCGGTAGGGATAAAACTACACAATGGAAAGTAGATGTCCCTAGAAGAAATGTTCGTACCCCAAGACATAATATTATTACTCATTTGCCAGGAGTGAAATCTATTGCAAAAAACAAAAAGACAATTTCAGACTGTTGGGGTTGTTTTATAGATAGTGATATTTTAGACTGTATCGTTGAAAGCACAAATAAATACATATTGTCAAAACAAGCAAACTATAGTAGACAACGCGACTGTAATTTTACAAATATAATAGAAATAAAAGCATTATTTGGGTTGCTGTACTTAGCGGGTTATTTCAAGGGCAGTCGTTTGAATGCAGAGGATTTATGGGCTAACGACGGAGTTAGTCCAGAGAGATTTCGAATGGTTATGTCACTACATAGATTTAGATTTTTATTACAGGCCTTACGCTTTGACGATTTAATTACTAGGGGTGAAAGAAAGAAGACTGATAAATTAGCACCAATAAGACATATTTTCGATAAATTTGTAAATAATTGCCAAGCTTGCTATAGCGTAGGAGAATATTTGACGTTAGATGAAAAGTTGGAAAAGTTTCGCGGCCGATGTTCTTTTAAACAATACATTCCTAGTAAGCCAGGAAAATATGGTTTAAAAGTATTCTGCTTGGCCGATGCTAAAATGTATTATACAGTGAATCTAGAAATATATGCCGGAAAACAGCCTGATGGACCACACCGGATTAGTAACAGCCCTAAGGACGTTGTTTTGCGACTTACCGATTGCATTGCTAATTCGGGAAGAAATATAACCACTGACAATTGGTTTACGAGCTACGATCTTGCCAAAGAACTTTTGAAAAAAAAGACAACCCTTGTTGGAACGATTCGTAAAAATAAAAAAGAAATCCCCCCAGTTTGTAGCATGCAAAGCAATGCCATTGAAGTCGTCTAAATTCGGGTTCCATGAATCTATCACACTTGTTTCTTACAAGCCAAAAATTAATAAAAATGTAATTGTTCTGTCAACACTACATAGCGATAACAGTATTGATTCTCACACAGGCGATAATAAAAAACCAGAAATTGTAACATTTTACAATTCAACGAAGTACGGCGTAGACATGGTAGACAAAATGAGTGCCCTATATAGTTGTGCAAGGAATACAAGGAGGTGGCCAGTAGTCATTTTTTATAGCTTGTTGAATATTGCTGGTATAAATGGACAAATAATATATAATTCTAATAATATAAACAACAAAACTTTAAAAAGGAGGCATTTCCTACGGCAGTTAGCCTTATTATTGACAGAGGACTACCTAAAACTACGCATGAATACTAATAATATACCAAGAAATTTGAAAAGAAAAGCAATAGATATAGGAATAAATTGTGAAAGTTCAAGTACTACAATCAGTGAAAGTGTTAGTGAAGATCCTGTTGGCCGTAAAAGGTGTCATATGTGTGTGCGAAAAGAAAACAGAATGACACGTAACTTTTGTCACAAGTGTAAAAAGTTTATTTGCTTGAAACATGGAAAATTAATATGTGGGAATTGTGTTTGAAAACAGTGTTTGCATGACTTTTCTTTGTTTACTAGTTAATTTAATTAAGTATTTATAACTCAACGTCACATATATTTAATCTATTTAATAACGAACATTATAAAACTTTAAGAATATACATGTAATGTAGGAAATAGATATGCAAAATTAGTTTTTTATATAGTGTCCATTGCAATATTTTTTTACTTAAATTTCATTTGTAAAAGTGTTGAAAATCTTATTAACTTATAACAAAATTATTATAACACAAGTTGCTAAAAATTACAACTATTTTAATTGTTTACCGGAGTGGCGTCTAATGGGCGCCACGCGACTATGCACGTCCGTCTGTTACGCGCGACTACTGCAGTGTTAAAACAACTAAAATTCAACACAATTTTGGAATCAGTCCTTATCACTATACAAATAATTTCTTTCACCCTTTTTATAACCTAAGGTTATTACATAGGACCCACATATCTGTTAAAAAAAAATTACTTTCTATATAAAAAGCGTTTTGTCAAAACAATGGTACTTTTGTCAAACGATGATACTTTGATTTTGCCCACAGTGTGGAAGTGTGTCATCGATAGATTTTATCGGCAGAAAGGTGAACAAAGGCAAAGGAATGTGAATAAGTGTTTGGATCAGGTGTGTGTGGATTGACGTCAATGTGCGGATTGACGTCAATCTGTGTATTGACGTCGATAGGCGTGGCTTCATTCCTCTATATATAGGAGTCGAGTTATCTGCGCTCTTCACTCGCTCTTCTACTGTTGTTGGGTTCACCTGGTCAATGCTGGATGAGATTCTAGCGAAATGTAGGAACTGCGAATTTATGGACTGCATAATGAACGGATGTACTTCATATAGTAACTTTCATCATATTTTTCCATCTGTGAATTAAAACCCTTTTGCGCTGTAGAAACTAGAGCGACTTTTCCATAGCTACTCTCTGTGATTTCTCCTGCAAATGAATATTTTCATAAAAGCGGGACTTTTAGATGTCAGTCTGCTACACACGTTTGGAAATATATTTTGTTCTGACGCATTATGGACTATTATTATAGCCATTGTTTACCGACTATTTCATTAGAAACGATTTACATTTGGTGTTTACAACGTCCGAAATATTTTTGATAGTTTTTCTCCTGGAAACTGCTGAATCATATTATATATGAAAGTTCAGACACCTTCTCAAGTTTCTAAACCTTGGCTTGATCTTAATTTCCTAATGATAACGGGATAGGCAAGATATCAGATGTGACCAACTAGTTGTGATTGCCTTTATCGTGATATTGCATTGTATATTACGTTTTTTGGTAGATGCTACTTAGAGTAAACACTTTACACATAAATTAGAATATGTAATCACTTGCCTAAATTGTCTCTTTAGGACGGTCTTTTCATTTTCATAGTAAATTATTTCACATCAAGACGAAACATGAGTAAAATAAGATCAACGCAAGTGTTTACATAATATTAACATGTTACTGACTAACAACTAAGATATAGGCAAGTGTTTGCCTGATAATAAAATGTTACTAACTGCCAAATAAGATGTAGGCAAGTGTTTGCCTAATAATAACCTGTTACTGACTGACAACTAAGATGTAGGCAAGTGTTTGCATAATAATAAAATGTTACTAACTGCCAAATAAGATGTAGGCAAGTGTTTGCCTAATAATAACATGTTACTGATTAACAACTAAGATATAGGCAAGGGTTTTCATATTATTAACATGTTACTGACTGACAAATAAAATATAGACAAGGGTTTGCCTAATAATAACATGTTAAAGACTGTCAACGAAGATGTAGGCAGGTGTTTGCATAATAATAGGATGTTACTGACAGTCAACTAAGATATAGGCAAGTGTTTGCATATTATTACTGTCAACTAATATGTAGGCAAGTGTTTGCATATGAAAAACATATTACTCTCTATCAACTAAGATCTATGCAAGTGTTTACATGATATTAACATGATCCTTACGGTCAATTAGACCATCTAATGGTCAGAGAGTAGATGTAACCTGAATTATATATTTCTTTTCAACTAAAAAAAAAAAACACAGAACTCAGGAACAGTGGATCTTCTATCTGGAGAGTTACGAATGTTCTTTATGTTCGTAAAAAAAACGAAAGTTAAAAGATCCATGATAGGAAAATTCTAGATATCTATAGAACAAAATAAAACTTTCCCTACAAGTGTGCAAGTTTACTTCAGGAATTGTTCCCAAAAAGCGACTTATTGCAACCTCTTACAAACCTTGGAAGAATACGTCACTGATAAACCTAGAATTATTTTATTGTTGCACATTTTTCTAAGCTAACGGGTTGAAAATAAATTAACTAACAAAGACTTTTTTACATAGGGAAAAGTCAGTTCTTGATATCCAATCAAGACACAAATTGAACTTACATGTATTACAATAATTCATTTAGTAGTAAAGAACTTTGGATTCAATATGAATGCACAAAATTACTCTGGTAAATAAGGTATACCCTGCTAAAACACAATTTAGAAATATTCTGTCTGTACAACAAAAATTAAATTATATATAATGTGAATCGAAAAGCACTCAGTGAATTGTTAAAAGCACTCTGGCAAATAACTTAAACCATGATAAAACAATACAAAAAATAATAATTTGTTTAAAGTATAATATAAATGTGTTAATGTGTATAAATATGTTTGCAAACGTTTTATTTATTTAGACCTTTTTCGTAATCTGGTTAGTAACATAGGTATAATTTTAGTATAATTTAGAGCATATTTCCAGTGTAGCAATTGTGAAATGGTATGAACAATTAAATTCTTGTTGTACTTTCTATTTTCAATTTAAAAACCAAATAATATAGTTTATTAGGCAGAATATGCAATTTTAATCATCATTGTAGGGTTTTAATAAGGAATAGTACAATATATGAAGTTATCTACATTGTAATATCGTTTTAATTGTAGATGGGTATGAATCCAAAAGACATTGTGAAGGAACTGTCATTTGTTATACTTCATTCATATGTTATTAAACCCCTTGGTTAAATTAAACCTTTTCTAAGGTCTAAGCAGTGTCTAGTTAAATTAAAATTTCTGGGTAGTGTGGTTTTAAGAACCTGTAAAGTTTATGTTACTATAAGCATATGTACGAACGTCATCAATTATTTATTTAACACAGTATTTTGAGTTTTGTATTAATTTTTAAAAAATCTTAAAACTGAAACTAATAAAGTGTTTGTAAAAACCCGTTTACATATTTAAAAAAAATCACCATTTTATAACGCTTTCAGGGTTTTTGAGAGTACTTAATGAACCCACTTGGGGACATAAAGTGGTGGGGGAAGTAGGCCTTAACGCACTAACCTCAGGTAGCTAAATTGCATCCAACCTAACCTAACCAAGGTGTAGGGGTGTTCTCAGCTACGTTCAGGACTTTCCCCGGGGGTAGCTCCGGGGTTGGATCGGGGTTGGGGGTAGTTTTTGAAAAAATTTTGGAAAAATGTGTCTCGACTGTTAGGGTGAATTTAGAGTGCATTATCACTATGGTTTGGGGTGGTTTCACCAGGGGTAGTTTTTAAATAATATATGAAATTGAAAAAATTGATCGTTAGGATCAAATGACTGTATGTGAGTAGAAGTGAGCCCACTTGAGCACAAACTACACCTAACTGGCCCTGTACGTCACCTAGGACTATAGGGGTAGTTTTGGATGATGCTGGAGGTCGATGTGGCCTTGATCCTAGCCTTGGGGGTGGATTCGACCACGTTTAGAGGTGTTGGGGGTAGTTTTTCGAAAAAAATATATTCCAACCCACTAACCTAAGCTAGCCAAATTGCATCTAACCTAACCTACGTGTGGGGGGTGTCCTCAGCTACGTTCAGGACCATCCCCGGGGGATGCTCCGGGGGTGGATTCGGGGTTGGGGTCGTTTTTGAAAATTTTTTGGAAAAACGTCTCTTGACGATAGGGTGTGTATAGAGTGTACTATCACTACGGTTGGAGGGTGGATTCACCAAAAGGTAGATTAAATAAAATAGGAAATTGCCAAAAATCGATCGGTTGGATCAAATGACCGTACGGGATATGTTTAAAGTCAATTTTGGCTAGATGTGGGGGTGGATTCAACCGGGGTAGTTTTCAGACTGCCAAAAATGATCGGGTCCTAGGTAAAAGTCACCCAGGAGTCGTGCTCGAGGTAAAGCCATCTCGAGGCCGGTCCTTAAGTAAAGTAACCCTGGAATAGCTCCGGTGGGGGGGGGGTAACTTGTGGAAAGATTTAATGGTTATCTGATGACGTATCCGCGCTCGAGCGACTCTAGGCAAGTAGTAGGCTCACCCTAACTATAGTGGTCTACCCCTAAATGTTTCGGGTGATGAGGGGCGCGGGGTATATGATTGCCAAACTCAAAATTTGTCTATGCTACAAAATAATAAACAAAGCAACAAGGCCTTATCGCTCGAGGGAATACGTTTGGCCTACATAACCGGAGACCGTGTGCTAGACATGTTCAAACCTTCACAGTTAACACATGGTCTCAGGTAAAACTAACATGGAGCAAAGCCTCAGGTAAAGCCATCCTGGTGTTAGACCTTAGGTAAACTCACCCTGCAGTAGTGCTCGAGGTAAAGTCACCTAGGAGCCATGCGTTAGGTAAAGGTACCCTGGAGCATGAACTTAGGTAGGGCCACCCCAAAGCCCACCCTTAAGTAAAGTAACTCCAGAATCTGGCCTTAGGTAAAGCTACCATGGAGTCAGGCCTTAGGTAAAGCCTTTTTGGAGTCAGCCCTAGGTCCATAGAAGTGAGCCCGCTTGAGCACAAACTACCCCTAACTGGCCTGTACGTCACCTAGGACTATAGGGGTAGTTTTGGATGTTGGAGGAGGTCGATGCGGCCTTGATCGTAACCTTGGGGCGGGTTAGATCACGTCTAGATTGGTAGGGGTAGTTTTTCGAAAAAAATAAATTGTAACCCACTGACATAAGGCTGGTAAATTGCATCTAACCTAACCCACCCTTAGGTGCAGGGGTGTCCTCAGCTACGTTCAGGATCATCCCCGGGGTAGCTCCGGGGGTAGATTCGGGGGTGGGGGTGGTTTTCGAAAAGAATTTGAAAAAATGTGTCTTGACTGATGGGGTGAATATAGAGTGTATTATCGCTACGGTTGGGGGTGGTTTCACCTAGGGGTAGTTTTTAAATAAAATATGAAATTGCCAAAAATCGATCGGATGGATCACATGACCGCACGGGATATGTCTAGAGTCCAGTATGGAATTCTGTGGGGGTGGTTTCACCTAGGGGTAGTTTTTAAGTAAAATATGAAATTGCCAAAAATCGATCGGTTGGATCAAAAGACTGTATGTGGTATGTATAAATTCCATTATGGGCCGTTGCGGGGGCGGGGTCACCTGAGGGCCGATTTCAGATTGTCAAAAATAATCGGGGTCCTAGGTAAAATCCAACCGGGAACCAGGCATTAGTTAAAGCCGCCAAGGAGCAAGTAGAGCCAATATGAAGCACGGTCTCGGTTAAAGCCAATCCGAAGCCTTGCCCTAGGTAACCCCTGGAACCTGGCATTAGGTAAATTCACCCCGGAGTCGTGCTTGAGGTAAGGCCACCCAGCACCCAGGCCTTAGGTAAAGCTAACATGGAGCAAAGCCTCAGGTAAAGCCCTCCCGAGGCCGACCCTCAATAAAGCCACGCTCGAGAAGAGCCTTAGGTACATTCACACTAGAGTAAGGCTTTAGGTGGGGGGTTGTTTTTAATAATATATGAAATTGCCAAAAATTGATCGGTTAGATCAAATGACTAAACAACCGTAGGGGCTATGTTTAAAGTCCATTTTGGCAAGCTGTGGGTGGAGGGTTCACCTGGGGTAGTGTTCAGATTGCAAAAATAGTCACCCAGGAGCACGGGACATGATTGCCAAACTCAAAACTTGTCTATGCTACTTAAATATTAAACAATTCAACAAAGCCTTATCGCTTGAGGGAATACGTTTGGCCTACATAACCGGTAACCGTGTGTTAGACATGTGCAAACCTGCAGAGATAACACTCTATCTTGGAGGTAGAGAAACCCAAACCTCAGGTATAGCATCCCTGAAGCGTGGATATAGCCAACCCAAGCCCGGCTCTTTAGTAAAGCCACCTGGAGAAAAGGCCTAAGGTAATGCTACCTTGGAGCTTGGTCTTGGGTAAAGCCTCTTTGGAGGTAGACTTTAAGTAAAGCTACCCAAGAGTCTGGCCAGGATGGTTGCTATTTCAATTACAGCATCTCGACCAAGACAAATACCTCCACCAATTCTTAGGTAAAGCTACCTTGGAATAGGGTCATAGGTAAAGTCATACTGGAGACACCCAGGAGCTAGGCCTTAGGTATAGCCTCCATGGAGTATGGACTTAGGTAAAGTAATCCCTAAGCCAGCACTTAGTTAGAGCCACCCTGGAGAAAGGCCCGAGGCAAATTCACACTAGAGTCAGGCTCTAATTTAATATATCTGATGACGTATCTCTGATCGAGGCCCGAGCGACTCTAGGCAAGTAGTAGGCTCACCCTAACTATAGGGTTCTACCCCTAAATAAATTGGCTGATGCGGGGCATGGGGTTATGTTTGTCAAACTCAAAATTTGTCTATGCTACTAAATTAATAAACAATGCAACAAAGCCTTATCGTTTGAGGGAATACGCGTGGTCTACATAACCGGTGACCGTGTGCCAGACATGTGCAAACTTGCAGAGATAACACATTATCTTAAAACCGCAATGACAGCCGGTGACCGCTATAGCAAGCTTGAAACCCGCACGGCTGTGTCGATCTGAATCTAGGCGCGTGTTTATGTTTTGATTACTGTATCAACTTCCCATGTACTATCGGCATACCAGGGCCTACATATATAATCAGAAATCAGTGTAAATAATCAAATAGTCTCAATGGATATATCCTATAGCTGTAAATGTATCTAGATATAAAGGTATATATGGAGAAACACTAATAATGAGGCCTATCACAAAACGTGAATAAATATATGATATAAAACGATCCTAAAACGATGCTAAGCCAACATGCATGCTATCATACATAGGCGTATATACCATGTTAAGCCAACATACGTGATAGGACACATAATGTGTTAAACAAATATGCGTGTCAACCTGCATACATACTATGCTAAGCCGACTTACACGAATCCCTAAATGTGCTTACTATGTCGGTAAACCACTGGCCAAAGCCTATATGATCTGAGCCTGACACACATTTACACCTCGTCTATCAGGTAGAACCTGGCAACCGTATAATACGGGAAGTACTATATGGTATAGCTAACAATGCATAACCTATCACGCCCATGACGGTCAACAAATATTACAATATAATTTAAAAAAAGTCACGCAACCTATATACATACAATGCTAACGAATATAGGCATATATACTATGTTACACCAGCATGCAATATACTCTAAATAGCCATATATACGCTGGTAAACAAATATGCGTGTAAACCTACATAAATACTATGTTAAGCCAACATGCATGCTATCATACTATGTTAAGCCGAAATACATAATAGAATACATATTGTGTTAAACATATATGTGTGTAAGCCTGCATAGATATTATGCTAAGAAGACAAGGGCCTACAAAGTATAACACATTATATCCAGTGCATAGTTTAGCTAATGGTTATCACACACTATCCTACAAGCTGCCCACAAATTACCACATAATACCTGATACATAGCCTGGCTAATCATTAACACATAGTATGCCCCAACACATAATATCCGGTCCATAGCCTCGCTAATGGTTAGCACATACTAGCCGATGCTGAGCATGGCTATGGAATATCACATATTATCCGATGTGTAGCCTGACTAATGGTTAACACATCCAATTCATAGCTTGGCTAATGACCAACATATAGTATCCGATGCATAGCTGGGCTAATGGTTAACTAATAGTTATTTTAACTATGGGGTAACATATAGTATCCGATAAGTAGCTTGACTATAACCCAACACATAATCTCCAGTGCATAGCCAGGCTAATGTTCATCATGTAGTACCCAATGCATAGCTTGAGTATGGTTTAACAATCAGTATGCAAAGCATAGCTTGACTATGATTATCACATTGTATCCGATGAGTAGGTTGATTACAAACTAACACATAATATCCGATGCATAGATTGACTACAAGTTAACACAAAATATCCGATGCCCGGGCTGACTAGGGTTTAACAATCTGTATCAGATGAGTAGATTGACTAAGGTTTAACTCATAGTATCCGTAGAGTAGGTTGATTACAAACAAACACATAATAATCATTGCATAGTCTGGCTAAAGGTTATTAAATAGTACCTGTTGCATAGCTAGGCGAATGATTAACACATAGTACCCGATGCATAGCCTGACTAGGGCTAGCACATAGTATCCGAGGTATAGATTGACTAATGGTTAACACATGGTATCCAAAGCATAGCTAGGCTAGTGGATAACTAATGGTTAGTTTGACACAGTATCCGATGCGTAGCTTAGCTAATGAATAACACACAGTACCTGTTGCATAGCTAGGCTAATGCGTATCACATAGTATCCGATGAATGGCATGACTAAGGGTAACACACCGTATCCGATGCATAGCTTGACTATAGGTTAACAAATAGTATCCGATGAGAAGCTTGAATACAAAGTAACACATAATATCCATTGCATAGCTTGGCTAATGTTCATCATATAGCACCCGATGTATAGCTTGACTATGGGCTAACACATAGCATATGATGAGTGGCGTGATATAAGGTAACACATAGTATCCGATGCACAACTTAGGATCGAATATGACGTCATCCAGGGCGGAGAAAAAGATGGCGGCTATGTTGATACCGTGTTCAAACGGGCTATGGCCAGTGCAGGCTAGATCAAATAACCAACGTTTCAACTAAACAACTGTCTTACGCCAAGTTTAACCGACCAACATACGCGAAGTTCAAACGAACAACATTTACACCAAGTTCAAATAGGCTACGGCTGGTGAAGGCTAGCTCAACGTTTCAGCTAATCAGCGTTGAAAAACTTACGCTAATCAACCAACATCTACACCGAGGTCAAATGGGTTATGGTTAGTGAAGGCACTGGCAAAAGCTTAAGGCCTTAGACATAATTATAGCTATCAACGCATACCAAAATAGCTATGCAGAAACCGTCAAGGTCTTTATGATCTCTACATATATTGTTTAGGTATGTTGTATCAGTTACAACATACTGACTAAGGCAAGTACCTCCATCTAATCTTAGGTAAAGCTACCCTGGAGTCAGGCCATAGGTAAAGACACCGTCGAGTCAGGTCGTAGGTAAAGCTACCTTGGAGTTACCCTAGGTAAAGCAACCCCAGTGTCAAGCCATAGGTAAAGCCAGCTTAGAGTCGGGCCTTAGGTGAAGTTAGGCTTGAGGCCAGGTCTCAGGTAAATCCTCTCTGGAATCAGACCTTAGGTAAAGCTAACTTGGAGTCAGGTCGTAGGTAAAGCCACCCAGGAGCCAGGTCTTAGTTAAAGCTACCTTGGAGTAGGGCCTTAGGTATAGCCACCCTGGAGAAAGAACTTAGGTAAATCCACCCTTGAGAAAGGCCTTAGGCTAAAACCATCCTGAAATCAGGTCTTAGGTAAAGCCACCTTGGAGTCATCTTTAGGTAAAGCAAGACCATAGGTAAAGCCAGCTTGGAGTGGTAAAACAGCTATCAATGCTTGCCCAATCTCAATAGTATACATCATGTATTAAACCACTATGTATGTTACTCTACATCCTGTGTTAAGCCAATAAGCGTGTAAACCTACATTCCTCCTGAAATAAGACAAAATGCATGTTACCATACATACTGTGTTAAGCCGATATGCACCTTACCTTACATAGCCCCACATACTGAGTTATGCCTGGATGAATGTAAAGCTAATTTCCTCCCGAAATAAGACCATACGGATGTTACCCTACATACTGTGTTAACCCGATACGCACTTTACCTTACATAGGCCTATATACTGAGTTCAGCCTGGATAAATGTAAAGCTAATTTCCTCCCGAAATAAGACAATATGGATATTACCCTACATAGCCCTACATAATGTGTTAAGAAATAATGCATGTTAACCTACATTCCTCCGGTATTAAGCCAATATGTACGTAAAGCTACATAGCAACACATACCGTATTAATCCAATTATCATGTAAACCTACATACATCCTGTATTAAGACATATGCAAGACACACCATAATTAGGTCTACACCCTGTATTAAGCCTTGTTTATTATTTAAGTAGCATAGACAAGTTTTGAGTTTGGCAATCATGTCCCGTGCTCCTGGGTGACTTTTACCTAGGACCCCGATCATTTTTTGCAATCTGAACACTACCCCAGGTAAACCCTTCCCCCCCCCACAGCTTGCCAAAGTGGACTTTAAACATAGCCCCTACGGTTGTTTAGTCATTTGATCTAACCGATCAATTTTTGGCATTTTCATATATTATTAAAAACCACCCCCCCCCTAAAGCCCTACTCTAGTGTGAATTTACCTAAGGCTTTTCTCGAGCGCGGCTTTACTTAAGGGTCGGCCTCGCGAGGGCTTTACCTGAGGCTTTGCTCCATCTTAGCTTTACCTAAGGCCTGGGTGCTAGGTGGCATTACCTCAAGCACGACTCCGGGGTGACTTTACCTAAGGCCAGGTTCCAGGGGTTACCTAAGGCAAGGCTTCCGATTGGCTTTAACCGAGACCGTGCTCCATATTGGCTCTACCTACTCCTTGACGGCTTTAACTAATGCCTGGTTCCCGGGTGGATTTTACCTAGGACCCCGATTATTTTTGACAATATGAAATCGACCCTCAGGTGACCCCGCCCCCGCAACGGTCCATAATGGAATTTATAAATACCACATACAGTCATTTGATCCAACCGATCGATTTTTGGCAATTTCATATTTTATTTAAAAACTACCCTAGGTGAAAGCACCCCCACAGCAGTCCATGCGGGACTCTAGACATATCCCGTGCGGTCGTTTGATCCATCAGATCGAGTTTTGGCAATTTCATATTTTATTTAAATACTACCCCTAGGTGAAACTACCCCCAACCGTAGCGATAATACACTCTAGACTCACCCCATCAGTCAAGACACATTTTTCCACACGTTTTTCGAAAACCACCCCTACCCCCGAATCTACCCCCGGAGCTACCCCGGGGATGGTCCTGAACGTAGCTGAGGACACCCCTGCACCTAAGGATGGGTTAGGTTAGATGCAATTTACCAGCCTTAGGTCAGTGGGTTAGAATTTATTTTTGTCGAAAAACTAGCCCCTACCCCTCTAGACGTGGTCGAACCCACCCCTAAGGCTACGATCAAGGCCGCATCGACCTCCTCCAACATCCAAAACTACCCATATAGTCCTAGGTGACGTACAGGCCAGTTAGGGGTAGTTTGTGCTCAAGCGGGCTCACTTCTACTTATGTGGTATATTTAAAGTACATTTTGGCAAGCTGTGGGTGTGGATTCACTTAGGGGTAATTTTCAGATTGCCAGAAATGATCGGTCCCTGGAGTAGTTGTCTTAGGTAAAAGTCACCCAGGAACCAGGCATCGAATAAAGTCACCTAGGAGCACGGTCTCAGGTAAAGCTACCATGGAGGTGGGGCTCTGGGAAAGCCATCCAGAAGATTGGCCTTAGGTAAAGTAAACCTGGAATCGGCCTTAGGTAAAGCTACCATGGAGTCTGTCCTTAGGTAAGGCCTCTTTGGAGTCAGCCCTTAAGTAAAGCTACCCAAGACTCGGGCCATAGGTTCAGGTATGTTGCTATATCAGTTACAACCTCTCGACCAAGAAAAATACCTCCTCTAAGTCTTAGGTACAGCTACCATGGAGTCGGGTGTTGGGCAAAGTCACCCTGGAGTCGTGTTTGAGGCAAAGCCACCTAGGAGCCAGGCCTTAGGTAAAGCTACCTTGTAGTCGGATCTTACTCAAAGTCATACTGGAGTCGAGCCCGAGGTAAAGCCACCCAGGAGCTAGGCCTTAGGTATAGCCTCCATGGAGTATGGACTTAGATAAAGCCATCCCTAGGCCAGCCCTTAGTTAGAGCCACCTTGGAGAAAGGCCTGAGGTAAATTCACACTAGAGTCAGGCCTTAAGTAAAGGCACCTTGGAGAAAGGTATATTCACATTAGAGCAAGGCTTTAAGTGAGGGGTAGTTTTTAATAATATATGAAAGCATCAAAAAAGATAGGTTATATCAAATAAACAAGGTTTCACTTAAACAACAGTGAAACACTGCCTTACGCTAAGTTTAACCGACCAATTTACACTCTTTTCAATCCACCAATAAATACGGTAAATTCAAATAGACAACAAGCTGTGCGGGAAATCGTCCTATCACATTGCAGGGGCTCGGTAGGCTTACGCAACACAACGCATATGGTCGCAGTAAGACGTGCAGGCTTATATACCATGTTAAACCATGTATATGGGCATGATAGCCCATATACTGTGATAAACCAACATGCGTGTAAGCCTACATACATACTATGCTAAGCCGACATACATGAATCCCTAAAAGGGCCTGCTATGTCGGTAAACCACTGGCCAAAACCGTTATGATCTGAACCTGACACACATTTACACCTCGTCTATCAGGTAGAGCCTCAGGCAGGCAACCGTATAGTTCATATGGGAAATACTATATGGTATAGCTAACAATGCATACCACCATAGCTGTGTAAAGGCGGCTACCAATGCATAATCTACCACGCCCACATAGATGACGGTCAACAAGTATTACAATATAATTTAAAAAAGTCACTCAACCTATATACATACAGTGCTAAGCCAACATTCATGTTAACCTATATACTATGTTAAGCCAGCATGCAATATACTCTAAATAGCCATATTTACGCTGTTAAACAAATATGCGTGTGAGCCTCCATACATATTATGCTAAGCCGACATACATCATTCCCTACATGGGCCTACAAATTATAACACAATATATCCATATAACGCTAATGTTCATCATGTAGTACACGCTGCATAGCTAGGGTAATTTTTAGCTAATGGTTAGCATGACTATGGGTTGCCACATAATATCCGATGTGTAGCTTGACTAATGGTTAACACATATTATCCGATGTGTAGCTTGACTAATGGTTAACACATAATATCCGATCTGTAGCTTGACTAGTGGTTAACACATAATATCCAATGCATAGCTTGACTAGTAGTTAACACATTATATCCAAACCATAGCTTGACTATGGGATAACGCATCGTATCCGATGAGAAGTTTGAATACAAGTTAACACATAATATCCAATGCATAGCCTAGCTATTGACCAACATATAGTATCCGATGCATAGCTGGGCTAATGGTTAACTAATGGTTAGCGTGACTATCCACATTCGGGTTAAAACATAATATCCGATGCATAGCCTGACTAGGGATAACACATAGTATCTGATGCATAGCTTGACTAGGGTTTAACACATCGTATCCGATGAGAAATTTGAATACAAGTTAACATATAATATCCAATGCATAGCTTGACTAGGGTTTCACACATAGTAGCCGATGAGTAGAACGACTACAAGTTAACACAAAATATAATGTGCATAGCCAGGCTAACGGTTAATACATAGTAGCCGATGTGTAGCACTACTAATCGTTAACACATAATATCCAATGCATAGCTTGACTATGGTTTAACACAAAGTATCCGTTCAGTAGGTTGAATACAAACTAACACATAGTATTCATTGCATAGTTTGGCTAATGGTTATCACATAGTATCAGATACATAGCTAGGCTAATGGTTAACATATAGTAGCAGATGCAAATCATGACTAGGGCTAACACATAGTATCAGGTGCATAGATAGACTATAGGTTATCACACAGTATCCGATGAGTAGGTTGACTACAAGTTAACACATAATATCCAATGCGTAGCTTGGCGAAAGGTTAACACATAGTATCCGATGAGTAGATTGACTACAAATTAACACAAAATATCCAATGCATAGCCTGAATATGGATTAGCACATCGTATCCGATGAGAAGTTTGGATACAAGGTAACACATAATATCCAATGCAAAGCTTGGCTAATGTTCACCATATAGTACCCGATGTATAGTTTGGCTAATGGTTATCTCATAGTATCTGATAAATAGCTAGGCTAATGGTTGACACATAGTAGCCGATGTATAGCCTGACTAGGGCTAACACATAGTATCCGAGGCATAGATTGAGTAATGGTTAACACATGGTATCCAAAGCATAACTTGACTAGGGGATAACAAATAATATCCGATGGATAGCTTGATCACAAGGTAACACATAATATTCGCTGCGTAGCTCAGCTAACGGTTAACACATAGTATCTGATGCATCGCTATTCTAATGCGTAACACATAGTAGCCGATGCATAGCTTGACTAGGGCTATCACATAGGTTGACTATGGGTTATCACATAGTATCCGATGAGAGGCTTTAATACAAGTTAACATATAATATCCAATGCATAGCTTGGGTAATGTTCAACATATAGTTAGTCTACATTCTGTGTTAAGCCAATATGTATGCTAAGCCGACATACATGATTCCCTAGCTGCGTACATGCAAGGGGCTTCCAATTCTTGATATGCAATCGCTGTAAATACTACGCCACTCAACAAACAAAATAATCATCAGCTACTAGACACAGATCTACGACAATGCAAGAGTAACCTTAAGTGTAACCCATACCTTGACAACAGATACCTAGCCGAAAACAGATAAATAGCATGACGACGGATACATAGCCTGACAACAGATAGGGTAACACCTAATATCCGATGCATAGCTTGACTACAAGGTAACACATAACATCCGATGCGTAGCTTAACTAATGGTTGACACATAGTATCTGATGCCTAGCTAGGCTAGTGTGTAACCGACAGTAGCCAATGCATAGCCTGACTAGGGCTATCACATAGTATCCGATACATAGATTGAATATGGGTTATCACATAGTACCCGATGAGAGGCTAGAATACAAGTTAACACATAATATCCAATGCATGGCTTGGGTAATGTTCTACATATAGTTAGCATATATTCTGTGTTATGTATCTAAACCCACATACTATGCTAAGCCGGTTACCCATCAGGTACTAGGCACAGATCTATGGTAATGCAAGAGTAACACTAAGTTTAACCCACACCCTGACAACAGATACCTAGCATGACCGTAGCCTACATTGCCTGACCACAGATACCTAGCCTGGCTATAGCCTACAACTAGACAATAGATATCTAGCCTGACAACCGATACCAAACCCGGAATCAAATACATAGCCTGACAACCGATACATAGCCTGACATTAGAGCTAGATCAAATGACCAACGTTCAACTAAACAAAATTACGCTTACGGTTAAGTTTAACCGAGCAACATACACAAAGTTCAAACGAACAACATTTATACCAAGTTGAAATAGGCTGTCGGCTATGGCCAGATCAAGGTTTCAGCTAATCAAAATTGCACAAACAAACTTACACCTAGTACAAAAGGGTTATGGTTAGCGGAGGCACTGGTAAAAGCCTTTATGATCTGAGTTTAGACCTTAGACTATATATAGATAGCTACCGACGCATACCAAAATAGCTATGTAGTAACCGTCAAGGCCTTTATGATCTGGGCTTTACACATATTGTCTAGGTAAGTTGTATCAGTTACAACATACTGACTAAGACAAATACCTCTATCAAATCTTAGGTAAAGCTTCCTTTGAGGTAGGCCCTAGGTAAAGCTACCTTGGAGTCAGGCCGTAGGTAAAGCCGGCCTGGAGTCGGACCTTAGGTAAAGCTACCTTGGAGTAGGGCCTTAAGAAAAGCCTCTCTGGAATCAAACCTTAGGTAAAGCTATCCTGGAGAAAGGCCTAAGGTAAAGCCATCCCGAAGTCAGGCCCTAGGTAAAGCTACCTTGAAGTCTGGGCTAATTTGAAGCCTCTTTGGAGCTAGACTTTAGGTAAAGCTACCTTGGAGGTAGGCCCTAGGTAAAGCTACCTTGAAGTCAGGCCATAGGTAAAGCCAGCCTGGCCTACATTCTTCCTGAAATATGGCAATATACATGTTACCCTACATACCGTGTTAAGCCGATATGCACTTTACCCTACATAGGCCTACATATTGAGTTACGCCAGGAAGAATGTAAAGCTACATTCCTCCCGAAATAAGACAACATGCACTTTACCCTACATAGGCCTACACCTTGTATTAAGCCAATAGGTATCTATTGTCAAGCTATGTAGGCTATGGTCAGGCTAGGTATCTGTTGTCAGGCAATGTAGGCTACGGTCATGCTAGGTATCTGCTGTCAGGGTGTGGGTTACACTTAGGGTTACTCTTGCATTACCATAGATCTGTGTCTAGCACCTGATGTCTAACCGGCTTAGCATAGTATGTTGGTTTAGATATATAACACAGAATGTATGCTAACTATATGTAGAACATTACCCATGCAATGCATTGGATATTATGTGTTAACTTGTATTCAAGCCTCTCATCGGATACTATGTGATAACCCATATTCAATCTATGTATCGGATACTAAATGATAGCCCTAGTCAGGCTATGCATTGGCTACTGTGTGTTACACATTAGCCTAGCTAGGCATCAGTTACTATGTGTTAACCATTAGCTAAGCTACGCATCGGATATTTTGTGTTACCTTGTAGTCAAGCTATGCATCGGATATACTATGCCTCGTATGTGTTAACCTATCTGTTGTCAGGCAATGTATCCGTTGTCATGCTATTTATCTGTTGTCAGGCTAGGTATCTGTTGTCAAGGTGTGGGTTACACTTAAGGTTACTCTTGCATTGTCGTAGATCTGTGTCTAGTAGCTGAGGATTAATCTGTTTGTTGAGTGGCGTAGTATTAACAAAGACTGCAAATGCAATTTTGGAAGCGCCTTGCATATACGCAGCTAGGGAATCATGTATGACGGCTTAGCATACATATTGGCTTAACACAGAATGTAGACTAACTATATGTTGAACATTAGCCAAGCTATGCAATGGATATTATATGTTAACTTGTATTCAAGCCTCTCATCAGATACTATGTGATGACCCATAGTAATCTATGTGATAGCCCTAGTCAAGCTAAACATCGGCTACTATGTGTTACGCATTAGAATAGCTATGCATCAGATACTATGTGTTAACCGTTAGCCAAAGTATACATCGGGTACTATATGGTGAACATTATCCAAGCTGTGCATTGGATATTATGTGTCAACGATTAGTAGGGCTACACATCGGCTACTATGTGTTAACCATTAGTCTGGCTATGCACTTTATAATATGTGTTAACTTGTAATCATTCTACTCATAGGATACTATGTGTTAAACCCTAGTAAAGCTATGCATTGGATATTATATGTTAACTTGTATTCAAATTTCTCATCGGATACGATGTGTTAAACCCTAGTCAAGCTTTGCACCAGATACTATGTGTTAGCCCTAGTCAGGCTATGCATAGGATATTATGTGTTAACCCGAATGTGGTTATTCACGCTAACCATTAGTTGACCATTAGCCCAGCTATGCATCGGATACTATATGTTGGTCATTAGCCAGGCTATGCATTGGATATTATGTGTTAACTTGTATTCAAACTTCTCATCGGATACGATGCGTTAACTCATAGTCAAGCTATGGTTTGGATATATTGTGTGTTAACCACTAGTCAAGCTATGCATTGGATATTATGTGTTAACCACTAGTCAAGCTACACATCGGATATTATGTGTTAACCCATAGCCAAGCTAACCATTAGTTAACCATTAGCCTAGCTATGCAGCGTGTACTACATGATGAACATTAGCCTGGCTATGCACTGGAGATTATGTGTTGGGGCTTACGCAAGCTACTTATCGGCTACTATATGTTAACCCATCGTTAGGCTATGCATCGGATACTATGTGTTAATGATTAGTTAGGATACTGTGTGATAACCATTAGCTAAACCAGGGGTTCTCAACCTTTTAGGCTCTGAGCCCCCCTTCACACTTTGGTGTGAGGTCACGCCTCCCTTCACGGATTAAGTTAATTTAGACTTACATATGATAAATTTACTTACAATATGTTTAAGTAATAACCAGAAAAATGTTCGCTAATTTTGTAGTGCTAGTGTGAGGGCTGGCACTGTTTCTCGTTAACTATTTTTTGAATGTTTGGATGAAATTTTGACAAAGAACACCGCAGGTCACTTTCCACATCTAGTCTGGCTCGATATTTAGATTTTATATTAGCCAGAGCTGAAAATCCTGTCTCGCATAGATAAGTTGATGAAAATTGTACAAGCAACTTGACTGCCTCCATTGCTACTTCTGGGTAAACATGAAGATATAGTAGCCAGAAATCTTCGAGATCCATGTTTGGGAAATCCAATTTAGCTTTGGAATCACATTGCAAGTCAATTGTTTGTTCTTGAATGTGATCAGGAGGTATATCAATGTTGATTTGAAAGGGGTCTCTTGTTAACTTGAATTCCCAGTTTTCCGAGCTTATATCTGGGAAATAGACTCCGATTTTGTTCTTCAGAGGCAACAAATGCTCAGATATTAGGTACTTCATTTCATTTACTAGGTCTTTTGGAAGACTTTGGGTATCATCGACGAGATTTTGGAAAGGAAGAAAAGTTCGTTGAGTAAAGAAATAGAGCTTTATAGCTCTATTAAGCTATAAAGAAATTTCAATGATTGTGTGTTTGTGTCCAACATCAAATTCAATTTTTTTTAAAATTTGTTGACGCCTCCCCTGTAATTCTTCTACGCCCCCCCAGGGGGCGTGCCCCCCAGATTGAGAACCGCTGAGCTAAACTATGCATTGGATATATTGTGTTATAATTTGTAGGCCCATGTAGGGAATGATGTATGTCGGCTTAGCATAATATGTATGGAGGCTCACAAGCATATTTGTTTAACAGCGTATATATGGCTATTTAGATTATATTGCATGCTGGCTTAACATAGTATATAAGCCTATATAGGTTAACATGAATGTTGGCTTAGCACTGTATTTATATATGTTGCGTGACTTTAATAAATTATATTGTAATATTTGTTGACCGTCATCTATGAGGGCGTGTTAGGTTATGCATTTTAGCCGCCATTACACAACTTTGGTGGTATGCATTGTTAGCTATACCATATAGTACTTCCCATATGAACTATACGGTTGCCTGCCTGAGGCTCTACCTGAAAGACGAGGTGTAAATGTGTGTCAGGCTCCGATCATAACGGTTTAGGCCAGTGGTTTACCGACATAGCAGACCCATGTAGGGATTCATGTATATATGCTTAGCATACTATGTATGTAGGCTTACACGCATGTTGGTTAAACACAGTATATGGGCTATCATGCATGTTGGTTTAACATGGTATATAAGCCTGCACGTCTTACTGCGACCATATGCGTTGTGTTGCGTAAGCCTACCGGACCCCTGCAATGTAATAGGACGATTCCCCGCACAGCTTGTTGTCTATTTGAATTTACAGTATTTGTTGGTGGATTGAAAAGAGTGTAAATTGGTTGGTTAAACTTAGCGTATAACAGTGTTTTTTTTTTTTTTTTTTTTTTTTTAACTTGGGGCGGGTTTGAATTGCCCGAAGCACTGCTACCTTAAGGTATATTGTACTTACCTCCCTGATCTAGTCAAATAACCCCTTCCCTCTTACCAGGTTTAGGAGTTTCCTGACTAGAGTTTTACCTTCAGCATCCACCAAAGCCGTTCCATCACCAAAGAGGTTGAAGCGCCTCTCAGCAAGTACTCCACATCTGTAAATAATGTGTGTGGCAGTCTCCTGATAACAGTGTTTCTCTGTTGTTTAGTTGAAACCTTGGTCATTTGATCATCATTTGAAACCTATCATTTTTGATGCTTTCATATATTATTAAAAACTACCCCTCACTTAAAGCCTTGCTCTAGTGTGAATTTACCTAAGGCCTTTCTCCAAGGTGCTTTTACTTAAGGCCTGACTCCAGTGTGAATTTACCTCAGGCCTTTCTCCAAGGTGGCTCTAACTAAGGGCTGGCTTAGGGATGGCTTTACCTAAGTCCATACTCCATGGAGGCTATACCTAAGGCCTAGCTCCTGGGTGGCTTTACCTCAGACTCGACTCCAGAATGACTTTACCTAAGATCCGACTACATGGTAGTTTTACCTAAGGCCTGGCTCCTAGGTGGCTTTGCCGCAAACACGACTCCAGGTTGACTTTGCCTAACACCCGACTCCATGGTAGCTTTACGTAAGATTTGGTGGAGGTATTTGTCTTGGTCGAGAGGTTGCATTTGATATAGCAACATACCTGAACCTAAGGCCCGACTCTTGGGTAGTTTTACTTAAGGGCTGACTCCAAAGAGGCTTTACCTATGGACAGACTCCATGGTAGCTTTACCTAAGGCCAGATTCCAGGGTTACTTTAACGAAGGGCAATCTTCAGGATGGCTTTACCAGAGCCCCAGCTCCATGGTAGCTTTACCTGAGACCGTGCTTCTAGGTGACTTTATTCAATGCCTGGTTCCTGGGTGACTTTTACCTAAGACAACTACTTCAGGGACCGATCATTTCTGGTAATCTGAAATATACCCCCAAGTGAATCCACCCCCACAGCTTGCCAAAATGTACTTTAAACATACCACATACAGTCATTAGATCCAAACGATCAATTTTTGTCAATTTCATATATTATTTAAAAACAACCGCTGGTGAAACCACCCCCAACCATAGAAAAAATGCACTCTAAATTCATCCTATCAGTCAAGACACATTTTTCCAAAATTATTTCAAAAACTACCCCCAACCCCGAAACAACCCCCGGAGCTACCCCCGGGGAAGTTCCTGAACGTAGCTGAGAACACCCCTACACCTAGTTTATATTAGGTTGGATGCAGTTTAGCTACCTTAGGTTAGTGCGTTAAGGCCTACTTCCCCCACCACTTTTTGTCCGCAAGTGGGTTCATTAACTACTTGTGAGGTAATAGATAACCCATATAAAGGTCAGAATAAAGGATACATACTGAGAGCGAGTTAGACAAGGAAACATTTACTGGAAAGAATAATTTTTTTAAGATTAATTTGTAAGAATATTTTTTAAGATTTGCTCAACTCCAGAGAGTCAAACAGATTGGAGCATATTATTTTGTATTATTTGTATTGTACTATTTGTATAAATATGTTTATACTGTAAAAATAAGATACATAAATATAATTTCAAGTTGATCAATACCTTGAACGTAATTGATTTAATGATGAATAAATGGAAAATTTCTATACCTTTCTCTATTTCTATGAAATGTTAAAAAATTTACTACAAATTAAAAATCCTAGATTAGCTTGTTGAGATATAATTATAAAAGTTTATTTCACGAAATAATACATACCCTCCTAATTTTGCCATTCTATAGCATATAATGTAGTTGTTGCTACTTTTATGAGGACACCAACAGGTTTTGTTGGTAATTTTAAACTTTTAAAATAGAGCCTAAAATAGTTAACATGGAAAATATTCGAATCTTATTTTATTCTCTTCATTGAAGTATCTAAGAGTACATATGTGTTCGTTTAATTTATTCATACAAGATTTTAGAGTTCCATATGTCCCTGAATGAAATTCTTTAGTCAATTTGTTGTTTGGTTTTCGTCAAAATATGAATGTGACAAAAAACTTAAAAAACGTTTCTAAATTTAAAATTTTACAGAACACTCAATTACAACATATAATAGCTTATGTATGAGTACACACCAAGAATATGAATATTTGGAATGACAAAACGTTGCTCCAAACATCTATGTGGAAAAAGACACCACTATACACGTGGAATGCGGATTATGAGTAATTTACTAAAATAAATTACTAGGTTAGGGACTAATTTCAAATAATGTTTTCTTTGATTCTACATTGATGTAAAGACTGAACCCTTGAGCCGGGGTCATTGTAAGAACACAATGACTCAACTCTATACTAACCTTTTCAATTATTAATAAATAGTGGTATTTTTTATGAGTTCCTAAAGGGCTCCTAAACGTTTGAAGGAAACAAATATTTTATCAAAACATTTGGACTGTCCAATGCATTGCAGATACCCTTTTTAAAACGTTGGATACTATGTAAGAAAGTTTCTAGTTTCACTATCAAATTTATTCAAGTTAAGAATATTTTGTATTTAAACGTAAAATTCTTAACATATTCAATTTGGCAATCAAGCGATAACTTTGGAATTTCTAGTATAAATATCAAAATAGCATTATTATATATTCTTTTAATGCTTTATGTATTTAAGCAGTTGTAATTATTTTTAATGGGAAGAGACTCGTAAAAGTTTATTCTGTTTTTATAATCAACTCGTAATAATTAACTCGTAATAATTAGCATAAATTAGATAAAAATGTTATTTTAGCTAATGGTATCAGCTCAAAAAATTTACTTAATGGTAATGGAAATATTGTTATAGTAAAATCAAATTGCAAGGTAATTAATGAAGATAAAGGGCTTATCTCTTTACCACTATATACCTTTATGTTATTTAGTTAAAGAGCATTTTTTGAAATACAACAAATAATTTAATTTGTTTTATTTTATCTGTATTAGGTGTAGTTTGTATTACATATATATTATTATAATGTACTCTTTAACATAACCTATTTGGATCAAGATGGCCAATCGTTATTTGTTGGTCGAGGGTGGAGAGGGAGCGGAGCTTATCTCACGCCTAAATATACCATAGATAACGATTGGTATCACTCTAGTTTGTAGCTTCTTTTTTGCTAGATTGTAACTTTGTAATAAGATCTTCTAATGATGATGACATGTTCATCGAAATGTACATAAGGGTTTAATCTTATGTAACTTGTTTTATTTGATATTTTTGAATATTTTTGTGGTATTGGGGTTCTTTCCAATATTTACATTGTAATATATTGTACCACTGTGCTCTTCATATTGTATTTTACTAATGTATGTTTAACCGAATCTAACTAAGGCATTAAACCCGGAGGTGTATATATTGCGAAGTATAATAAAATTGCAGGCAAACCAAAGATACAATACAAATTTAAACAGATATTTCAAAGTAATTATAGATTGTAATTAGTTTTGTGGACATAATAACCCATTAACCAAATTACCTGCAAATAGAAGACGTAAAATTATAAGACGTTTAAAACGAATTATTTTAATAATATGTTTACAAATTTTGCATTATTGTTTTTCATAATAGTGAAGTTGTAGGTATACTTTATATTGGTGTCAATGATAATTACTCAAAAACCTTTTATAGACAATTCCTTTAGATCAGTTTTTTAGTCATTCTAGAAACCTTATATATTGATAATTATTGCGGGATTGGATGTTAAACATTTATTAAGATTTAAATCACAGATAACAATATGTATTAGGAAGTCGAATTTTTTTATTGTGTTTAAGCTGGTAGTAAAGTTTTCTAACAAAGAATGGATTATTTCAAGTCGTCAATGAAATAGGACATCTTTCTAAAAAATGGCTTATCAGGATTCAAATTAAATGTTCTTTCGAAAATAGTCCCAGTTATAAGAGAATGTTTAATTTTACATCTCAAGAAACACAGTTTACAAGACGGAGATTTTCAGTAATGTTTAAGCTACTGGATTTCATTTTATGAACAAATATTTAATTTAAGACAAGACCTTACGTCAGACTCACTCGCTAAAATATATGTTCTCTCTTCTTCACCTCTACGTTTTACATGCGAAAGATGATAAGAGAACTTTGTTTATACGTGAATATTTAAGAAAGAGTAACATTAATCACTTTCGTAAAAGCATTGGCAAGATACTAATAGCATAGTTAGGTTTTACAATTGTAACGTTCTAGGTTACTTGGGAAATGAAAATTTAATACCTTAAAATACAAAGTTATACAATTTATTATTCAATGACAAATTACAATAGAACAAAAGACACCCATGTGTCGAGTAATTATCTTCTAATTACTGCTAACTATTACATACATTTTAATTACTTTTTAACCTTTAAAGTTTTATATGTATCGAGAAGATAGTAACTTAAGTTTTCCAATTTAAGTTTGAAATGTATATGCAAAGGACAATTTCTACCGTTCATGTGTTAACCCTTTATCAATTAAAATTCAACTTAGTTAACTTTAAAATACATTTTCTTTATTATTATCTAAAACGTACCTGGTTGTGCACATTACTTGCAAAACACTTTAACACATATCACTAAACATTGCCCATTGATTTCGTACACTAATCACTACACACACATATTTGGTATACATAAATAATCGCTTCTGACTTCTTCTTTAGTTGCGTTTATAGAATTTAGTACCAGCCTTGACATCTTAAACTTTGAATACTGGAAGCTTGTAAATTTCTAGAATTCGTCTTTTTCGGAGACTTTTTGAGAAGTGGGGCTTCTGCAAGGGCACGCCAACAGAATTTCACAAATTTACTTATTATTTTGATTTTTCTGATTGGTTCAGAAGTATCGCCTCATGCTTACGTCACATGGCGTGAGGTGATTAATTGCCCTAAGTTACTAACTCGTATGATATTTTTCTATTTCGCCCACTAGGAGCGCTACTATATACGCTAGGTTATTTATATAAATAGATTTTATTATTGTTACAAGTTTAGACCGTAAAAAAGGTAAACTATAAAATTGTGGTTGCTAACCTAATATTATAAATAGGAGATATAGCCACGTTTTTAGCTTCATAGTAAGTAAAATACATATGATTATTGAAACTACTTAACTAGTAGATATCTTATATCAATACCATAAATTCATTAATTGTACAATTCTTCAAATTGGTTAACTTTATATCTAAGAGATATAGAATCTAAGAGGTATAGAATCTAAGAGATTTAATATTTTAAAATGAGTGTAAATAGTATATAATTTCTTTATTTGTATTTTTATTTATATTTCGAAATCATAAATATTAAGTATCTCTTGAAACATACTACTTAATACTCCAAAAAGAATGCACAACAATTTTCAGTTTAAATAATAATTATGTATCATTTAACTGCATTATTTGCCACCATCATAATAAATACGGTTACAAGCTGAATAAGTGAAATAAATACATATGCAAGATAATAAGAAATATATTAGAACTATCGGTATCCGCTTCACGTTGCTGCAGCCGAAATCAAAATTTTCTAATAAGAAATGCAAATCAAACTTCTTAATAATTATATTTCATTTACTGCAATGCAGGATTCACAATATTTTTCTACAGTACCTTAGGCATATAAACATACAAATTGTAGGTATCCCAACTCGTGAGCCCGCAATATATAAATTTAGGTGATGAAACTTTGAATGTTTCAAATTTATTACCTTTTTTGATGGAAATTGCGCATGCCAGACGCAAAGGATATTAAAGTCGTATATAATCAATGGGTAGATCTGATGAAATCATTGGTGTTAATAGAATTCAGACCCTCTCTTCTTAGAACTTGTCACTTATGATTTCTGCCTGAAACAAGTTGGGTGTAAGTTTTTTTGTAGTTAGTCTGGTTTCGCTCCACAGCTTTTTTTTATTTAAATTATCGACAATCATACTTTTAATACCAATACGTGTGATACCAATGATTCTATATAGAATTTAGCAGTTATAAGGAATTTATAACAAATAATAACGTACGTTCATTTATACAATATGTTTATAATTATTTTATTTAATTAGGCAAGATTAGTATGGATATACATTTTAACATTAGACTTATGAATGGTTGTACACTGAACCATGATAATGCTCTGAAGTGGAGCCCTGTGGATGCAACTACCTTAAACTTCCAAAATCTGTCCTGAAATATGTTAAACGATGTCTCTAAATCTCAATAACTCCTATCCAGTGCTTTAGGAGTACATTGAACACTTAAATACTCACATAAATACATCAGTTGTACCATCCTAGGCCTCTGGGGCGGAGCCCTATATATGGATCTGAACAAACATTCACGTGAACCGTTATTGAGAATTAGTTAATAAATCTCTAAAAATATTATATAACTCTGTTCAGCGGTTCAAGAGTCTATGAAATAAATACATACTCACATACATACATCGGTTCAGAACCACCCTGAGCCTCTGGGGCGGAGTCCTGTGGATGGATCTGATTTAAACACATGAACTGTCTTGGGAATGAAAAAAACTCTCCAAATTTTATTATATTCTGTTAAGCAGTTTAGTCCATAAGATACATACATACTCACACATATACATCGGTTTTTTAAACATCCTATTCATCTGGGGCAGAGCCCTGTGGAATGATCTATTTAAACATCACATGTTACGTCCTGGAAATGTAATAATAAAACACTCTAAATGTCATTAACTTCTGTTCAGCGGTGCAGTTGTCCAGAAGATACATACATAAGTTTAAAACTAATATGAGCCTCTTGGAAAGAACCCTGTGGATGGATCTGAACCAATCTTCACATGAACCGTTCCGGGGAACATGTTAATAGATCTCTCCAAATTTTATAAACATCTGTTCCGCGGTTTAGTTGTCCATGAGATACATACATACATCAATATAAAACTATCCTAAGCCTCTGGTGCGAATCCCTGACGATGGATCTAAACCAAATTTCACACGAACCATCCTGGGAATATGAAATTTAACAAAATTTCGTCAAATTGTGTTCAGCTTTTTAGACATCTATAAGATACATACATACAGACATATTGCACATACATACACACTTACAAACATTCATATATATATATATATATATATATATATATATATATATATATATATATATATATATATATATATATATATATATATATATAAAGAACTAAGTCAAAATACAAATGCAAGAATTATAATTGAATTTAGAATTATAAGCTTTTCGTTTGCTAACAGTACCAACATCATCAGGAATGTATATATATATATATATATATATATATATATATATATATATACTGTAACGTTTTTTAAATAACCTTATATTAAAGGAGTTAATTGATTTTAAAGATTGCAACAATTCATTACACAATTAAAGTTTGACCTGCAAAATCAAATGTTCAGTTGAAATAAGGTGATATATTACATAAAAACCTTAGACACAATATTAGTTCAAACAAATTAAATTTTACTCTTGCAAATTAAAAAAAATAGAAATAAAGCTTACAATAAGTACACTTTGGAAATTTTGCCTCAACCTTGTTACATACACATTAGATTTAAGAGATTTATCATAAGAAAATTTATGGCAGAGCAAGAAACATTTAATTGAAATAGCTTGGATATTTTTAAGATGAATTAAAAATTTTACATTGAATTTAAATGAATTATTTATATTGCACTATTACTGGAAACACTTTTTTTTAGTTAAACACTGGCTTATATGCCATGAAAGATCAAAGTTAAGTTTTCAAACGTTATTCCTTTTTAAAACATATTATTTTTATAGTACAACTTAGCTGATTCCTTTTTCTAGTGATGCGACAAGACTTAGTTCGGAATGAAATCCTCCATTCTGTGCTTCGGCAATCATCTTCCATGTCTAGGTATTTATCAGTAAGACAGCAACATTCCTTCTAACGAAAAACAAAGAATTTTAATTAAAATTCTTTACAGAAAAATAAAAGTTTCCTTCGCTCCTGCATGTTGAAAAACGCTCCTTACTCGTTCGCATTTCAAAAAGAAGAGAGGGCTAGCCTAGATTACGTATCGACTATCTAGGTTTCCGCGCACCTTGGGCCGCCCAGCTCGGGAAAAACTTATTTTGCTCTCTAACATAATTCTCGTTTCAAATACAAATTTTTTTTATTATTTAAAAATGTTTTACATTTTTGAAATTTTGATGTCCCGTTTGTCTTGTGAATTATTTTAATGTGTAACACACCTAAAATGTGTAAATTTTCCCATTTTAAAAAAAAACAATTGTATAAATTCATTATATATCAATTACTTTGATTGAAGTAATTTGTACCTTATTTACTTTTACTTTCAGCAAGAATCCATCATTATTAGGATGAAACATTATCATAACCCATTTTACCATTCTTTTAACAATTATCAACTCAAATCAACAAAGGAAAACCTTACTTTTATATATATATATATATATATATATATATATATATATATATATATATATATAACATTATTACAACATAAATCATAATATTTTTTTTTATTACCACTCTTTTTAAAAGAAATATTGGTTAGGATGTCTAGAGTTTTATTTTAAAACTTGTATACATAAAGCTACACGAATTCTTTTATGGATCCTATATAAAGTAGATGATACTAAATATATGCCATGTATTTTATAGTTTCCCTCAAAGTCCTCAAAAGATTTTAGAGACATCCAATATGAGATACTATATGTCCTCTTTTAGTATAATCTTGGATGAGTTGATTTTATGAAAGCGGACAATGTTGCGGGCAAATTTACTTTAATTCAGTAGATTTAATAAAATTAATAATACTTTTGTTTTGAACTCTTTTGATGTAACACATCTTTGTCTTTATTCTCTCTTTTTTATTGTAGTCTTAAACTCATCTATCTTACCTACCGTTTAATAGTTTGAAAAGGAAATTATACAATATCATAAGCACAATGGTTCAATATATTGCAATAAAGTTATTTGAGACAAACCTAATACTGTATTACAAAAAAAAAATAAAAACAAAAATTACTTAAGATCATACACTATGTTGTTTCTAACATTTTTATTGAAATGAAAGAGATAAATCTAATCTCATTTTTATACTATTTCCCATATGTCCTGCACATTTTAAACAGAATGTGCACTCTGTTACTTATAAATGGTTACAAATAGTCCAATAAAGAAATTTATCGGGTTACGAAAGGTTTTATTTGCTGGAAACTAGCTTCTAACAGTAATAGTAGAGAATTGTTGGAAAGTAATCTAGTGGACACGAATTGTTTGCAAAGTTTACTTCACATTTCGTCATGAAATATGATTACCTTCATAGTTGGTAGGACAGTTGATGACGTCTTTCATTTAGAGGACCTGCATAAGAGTGATGATTGGATCATTCATTGTGAAAAAACGTATTTTTAAATTAAAAAGAGTCACTTTTATATTCAATTATAAATTTAAATTACGTTTTTTCTTGGTCTAAACCTTTTCTTGTATGTTTACTTAAACAAAAGTACCTATAGTGTTTGTAGTGTCTATTACAAAAATTAAAATACAATCCCTTAATTTTTAGATGTGTTTACTATACAATTATTAATTACTTATTTTGAAAAAAAAACAATTGCAGCAGTTATAAAATATATATATACAGATAAATTGCATTGCTTATGTTATAATTTTGTAATACTCCTAATGTTTTATGAGATATATATATTTATTTTCATTTTCAAACATCAAATTTTGATTTGCGTAGTCATATTATTACTTAATTACTTCTATTGAACTGCCTCTCATTCTATGAATAAAATAATTTATACTCTAATTGAGCAAAATCTAATTTTATTTTGCTATTGAAATCATTTTGGGATGGTTATGAATCTTGGTGGAGTAATTACCATTCGTTTGAAAATTAATACGTTTTAAACTTAATTTTACATAAATCGTAGCTACGAGATTCTAAATTACATATTTTTACAAAGATAATTTTTAACTATGGAACATTCGTTAAGTATAGATGCCAAATTAAAAAATAGTGTTTTGGTATTGTCATCTTCTTCAAGGTTCCAAATATGACACTTTTAGCAGTGGACTGTTAGTTTATAGTATAAATGTTTCACATGATTTTGTAACTAACACGACTACTGCCAAACAAGTTGTGATTATAATAAATTAATACTTCGTAAATGTTTGATTACCAATCCTGGAGTTCTATAGACGATATATTGTCTCAAAGGAAAGTGTAATTCTTGAATACGAAAATGATATTTTCTTCTTTTGACAATTGAAAGTTTTCGTATTGGTGACTTAGGCCCATTTAATGTTATTATTACTTGAATATAGTAGGTACATATATTATTACAACCATAAAGTTTATGCCATAACTTATTAGCTTAAAAACAACTGAGTTTAAAAAAATACGAATTATATTCTCTCTAAATATAATACGTAAATATGTAAAATCCTGAGTGTGGGTGGACACGCAGATGGTTTGATTTATATTATGCGTAGTAGAGCACAGTCACTTGATATATGGCAACAATTTTGGGAACCTCCAGTTTTAGCTTTCTATGAGAAAGACCAGCTTTTCCCTCACAGACCTAAGTATAACGGTATTATTTATTACACAACGTTTATTTGGTAACATTGCTTTCATTTTGTACCACTCTCATAATTTGTGACTATGTTTAATATTTGGTGTGAATGAAACTGCGGTTGATAACCGAGTCAACTATATTGATAAAAATCATCATCATTTTGGCAATTTGTCAACTGGCCTTATCTTGTTGTGTTACAAAAAAAAAAAAAAAAAAAAAAAATGGATAGCTCGATGGACCTTTTTAGTTAAGTGTTGGAGGTTTGATAGTTTACCTATTCACGTTGCACATTGACTGCGTTGTGAAAGGCCTTTGTTTGTTGTAACACAGTAGGCTTGAAACCAACGAACTGCTTGCCAAAATGATAATGATGTACAACTAATATTGTTGACTCTGATATTAATCGCGTTTTCATTCACACCAAATTTCACACTAGTGCTTATATAAACATAAATAGGTATGGTTTATTTACCTAATATCAATAAATCTAATGTTAACCCGTTATTATTGAGTAGACCAGAAGAGTAAAGTCAAATGACATGTTTTACGTCACACAAATATTCGGACACAAATTGTCATATTCATTTCAAAGTTTAAGTTGGAATACAATAATGTTTTCGAGGTAGAATGCAATAAACTTGTTAAGAACATCTAATATCCAACAATATATTAAACTATTTCACCTTAAATCAATTGATTTATTTGTTCTTAGCAGAAATATATAAAACAAGTTTGAATTAGGTAATATACGGAAAGAAACGTTGTCATTTATTTTAAAAGCTATTTGGAAATAGCCGCATGGAGCTGTGGTTGAATCTTTCGCTAGAGAGCTGAAATTTATCATCTGTCAGGGTCACACCGTTGTATGCAACCAGCAGACTTACAGTTCAAGATGTAATCAAACAAAGTGAATTATGAATAAGATTTTAGTGAGTAAAAGGTATTTTTTTAACAGCATAATTAGTTTTATGTCGCAACGGTAGGGAATTAAACAACGGGTTTGATCTGACATATGTTCCAGAGTTTAACTGGAAAGCGTGAATTTTCTCTACACCTAAGCTAGACATACCGATCCTAACATTTCCTAGTCTCAACCAATTCATATGTGTTTTTACTAGATAATGATTTTTTTTTAGTGGTAAGACACAGTTAATTATCCATCATGAAAATAAAAGAAATATGGGAAGTAAATCCGACTGAAAATAATTTTATTTTACAAAGATTGATATACAAAATTCAGTCATTCAAATTGAAAAAAAAATTACAGTGTGTGAACTAAATAATTAAACAGCAAATATGTGAAATCTATTGTAATAAAGAACAAGAGTAGCTTCAAAATAACCACTAGATAACAATTTGTATTTAAATATGAAACTATTTTCAAAATGTGAGTAATTTTATTAACCGGAAGGTTATTAGTTCCAGATGGCATATATCAATTATACCACGCATCTAAGTACT
The DNA here is from genome assembly GCA_036971475.1 of Prosapia bicincta. Classification (NCBI taxonomy): domain Eukaryota; kingdom Metazoa; phylum Arthropoda; class Insecta; order Hemiptera; family Cercopidae; genus Prosapia; species Prosapia bicincta. Next base: position 2,984,381 of record JBAIZL010000016.1, read on the forward strand.
TACAAAGCAATGTTAAACTATTAGGTTTGTGCAATTAAGTAACGCTAGAGGGTTATATTAGTATAAACTCTGTTGCAATGTTTTCCAAACAATCATAAAGCCATATCTCTATTTATCGCCTAATAATATTAACTTTGCTGCAACGTCAGATAGTAAATATTCTATAAGACTTAGTTCTCTTTATTATATTACATACATTCAAATATACCCTTAACTAGCAGAGCGTGTTTCAGTTCTTGTAGTAGATGCTATACGTGTTTGAAATCTTATTTCGTTTATACATGGAGTATTGATATATACATATGTTTTTTGAGGGTAATATGTAAAATATGATGGTATATTAAATTTGTAAGGGCTATTCTTATATTATTAGGAAATTACCTGCAATGATTTTAGATCATTTGAAATTTTTAAATGAATTATTTTATATACAGCCATCATATAAATGTAGTATGTGATGAAGAATTTGCTTCGTAACACTAACAATAAAAGTGTTTAATGCTATTACAAATACATATTCAAAATATTCTACATTTTATCATATTTTTTCTTCTAAATAATTAAAAAATACTGTTATTACTATATAACGTGAGTAGGCGAAATGATATAGTATTCCATATTATATATGTGTCATATAAATATAAATAGTAGGCCTATATTTATTTTTTTAGTTTATAAAAATGAATAATCGTCAAGACATAGGAATATATTTTTTTTTACCAAAAATATATAAAATAACAAAGGACATTACCTTTTATTTTTACCTGATGACAAGTAAAAATGAAAGTGCTTACAATTTTTTTTCCATAATGTAAGTCATGAATATTCTGAGTCGTTAAACTTATAGAAAATCTACTTTAATAAAATGAATTATTCCGAATATAAAATGATGAATAGTAGTGAAGTTTATAAACCCAGATATAAAGATAAAGCTTTATATTTGCCCTCGTTCATTTTTTTACAAGCAATTTCTTATAAATTCTTTAAATATTTTTTTACATTTAATATATCTCTATTTTATTTTTAGTTTCGGATAATGAAACTGTATTATTATATATATTCGGAAATAAGTTACAGAAACCAGTTACATATATTTCATTTAAGTGCCTGCTGTTTTAAAAAATGCCTGCACAAAGGGTTTTTATGTTTGCCGTATTTCCTCGGTGTCCGTGTGTAGCTTCACTCTTGTCAGGGGAAACATCACGGCCAGTATATCAATGGGATTTGGGCGCTACGGTTTCTTTATTTACTGTAACTTTATTCATTGTTACTTTTATTGTAAATGCTTTGGAAGCTGTTTTATAGATGAAAAAAAAATCTACTCTCTTCGTTTGTAAAGTAACAAATGTGCATTCCCAAATGGAAGAACTCAGTAGTGGATGGAAAAATATTTTCACAATATTTGTAAATACTTCACTTAGAAAATCACAGACAACGGTTTTTTTTAACGCTTACACATTTATGTTAGATATCATAATGATTTATTTCTGTTCTCATCCCATCAATATTCTTATATTCTAGTTAAACACTTTTTTAAAATAATAAAACCAACAAACACACATGATAAACACTTTTATACGCACGCACGCATGCATGCACTAATGACGTTGAATGCTGCCAAATCATTATAATCTGTTTTGCTGTACTTTAATATTTAAAACCATAGTTGATTGTAAAGGGCATATTTTTATTTTCTAGGATATAATTCATTCAATCGGTATTAGTTATTCACGTATTAGCTATCAAACTCGCTACAAAATCCTACGCGACCTGCAATGTGTTTGTTAAGCTTGTATGCATTCTATATTAGTTATAATGATAATGAAATAATGATATTAGGAGGAAGCTGAAGCTGAGATACATCTAAAGTGTTTAGAATCCATAAGGTAAAAGCACAATGGAAGGAGTAAGATATCTCTCTCTCTCTCTCTCAATCTATCTATCTATCTATCTATATTTATAAATATAAATATATATATATATATATATATATATATATATATATATATATATTTCAAAAAATTATTGAAATTACTATTTAAAATTTATTGGGCAGGACATTTGAAGATGCAAACACAAAACTGATGATGCTATGCTGACTGGGTTTTATAGCAACAGTTTTGATACGATTTACCTTGAATAATTTCTTTGACTTGATTCCAATATTTGCAATTAAACTTCTCTCAGTTTTATTTTATTAAAACGTTTAAAGAAATCTAATCAAATTTACGTCCATATCGGATTAGCTAACAAAAATAGTACCATCTTTAGTTCACTAACCTCAAAAGAATATATAGAATTTTACATGAAAAGGAGAATATTTTTAAAGTGTGTAGAGAATAAATAATTCTTTAACAAAATATGATGATTTTGTTTAAACAAATAAAGATTGATCACAGCTATAAATTGTAACGAGCTCTTTCATAGCAGAAAAATTTGAATTTAAACATGTCAGAGTATTTTACTTTGCCATGAGCACTGCATTTGAGAATTTCATGCGTTACAATTCAGCTTTGTATCTGAACGCACTTGAGTGGTTTCTACTAAGTTATAAGATATTACATCTGTTTTCACAAAAGTCATAGTCAATCAGAATCATCTATAAAGTCTCAAGTAATTTATTTTTATATATAATAATATTCGAACAAAATTTTTAAGTATGCAATTTTCTTTTTCGTAAACTAAAAAAAAATCATCATCTACATCATAACACACTATTGCATTCTTAAAACAGCAATTCATCATTAGTTTTGTGAAGTAAATAGGTAAACGTTATATTTACTAAATCCATATGGACAGATGTATGCATGGCATTCGGTTTCAGAAATGGAATTCCGAAAACCATAAAGAAATAGGGCCTTTATGAAAATAAATTTATGTTGAGACTGCCACTCACTAATGGTACACGCCCACTTGGGCTGGTTTTGAAAGCGTAACTCATCCGCACTGATGTGTTAATCCCTAAACGTTTCCACCCCTTCACCGGCAGAATACGAAATGCTCAAGTTTGCTTATTATTTATGCGGAGACCTGTAAAAACTTTTCAACTTTTGCAGCCTACTGCTTTTCAAATATTTTTGTTTAGAAGCAGTATGTATGTGGTGGTGATTTAATACGGGTGATTATAGCAGAGCGTAGAGGTTACCGTTTATTTGAAAAGTCTATTTAAAGCGGTGGTAATATGTGTGAGTACAACCATTGCCTTAAGAAAACAAGTCATTGTCTAAATTTAAAGTCAGTTGTACTGCTTGCATTGATAATAAAGTTATAACATTAATAAGTAACAGTACAGATAAGTAATAAAATCACGTAACTTATTTCCTAAATATGTGTTTAAAATGTTTTATTTTTTATAAGTAAAACCACTACGATTGACAAACGATCTCCTTAACACTGTAATTGTATTTTAAAATTGTATAAAAAACTCTTTTGTTTATGTGCGTCTATGATAACAGTCATTCATTGAGCCAAAAAATAAAGATTCCTCTTTAGCAGAGCAATATATGTCTAGAATGGGATAACTTGCTTTAAATTAATCATGTCAAATTCTAAGCTCATATAAAAATCTAAATCTTTTACATGCTGCAATCAAGTACTAGATGGGCTGTTGTTGATAATTCTAATATAGATAATTAATTGTTGGCCTAATAGAAATATTTCTAAATTAGGTATAAAAGGATCAATCAATCCTAAAAATTTCCAAATTTAGGATAGGATCCAAATCCTATCAATTCAATCAATACTAAAAATTTTCATTTTAATTTGTGATGTAGAAGGTGACAATCCAAGAAATCCAATAAGAAAGTCAATTCTATGTTACTGGTTTTATTCTGTAGTTACGATACTGGCAAATCTATGATTCAGAAGTGAGACATGAATATTGATTACTTCTGGCAGGTAGTCTTATAATAATACATTTATTTAAATATGAAGTAATAGAAATATTAAAATAATCCTTTTATTTATAAATAATTTATGTAACATGAATAAAGTACAACTAGTGAATAAATTATATCAATAAACATACACACTGTGACGGGCAGAACCCTGGCACAATTGCCACCAAGAGGGAAAATAGTTAAAAGTTAGGCCAGGTTAAATTTTTTTGTTATGACATTAAGCCAAGCCATTGAGAAAGGGGTTAAAAATTTAAAGTAACTTATAGGGGGTCATTTGCAAGGGGAAAATTGTCAAATTCGGCATAAATAACAAACGACATTTCCATAGATGCAGAACAACAAATAAAGAACAATGACAAGAATAAGAAAAATTCATTAGAAGCACGGGAAAAGAGTTATGCAGCCCGAAATGAAAACAAGTAAATTAATTTCTTTTAGGATATCATTTCCTTTCTCACGGTCTGGCAGTGATGACGACAGACGCGCGCATCTAGGTAGGCAAGTTGGAGAAATATCGATTTTTGATTGGTCTGATCGAAACGCGGGAAAAATTGCTACAACAACGAGTCCAACGGTTAAAGAGGGGCAAAGCGTTACTTGGCATCGAGAGACGGCGTGAGAAGGTTGGTCAAGGGAGTTCGCGTGAGTAGTGGCCGCGAAGAAATGAACTTTTGTTTTAAGTGAATAACAACGATCAAAAACGATGGCAGGCTAGACGGTTGTGTTTCGCTAAAATGTAGGAAGTGCTGTTTCATAAATGGGGCCCTTTCGGATTAAGATCTATCCGAAAGCGGTGCTCATAACTAAGACCTAAAGGTGCTGCGTCGTAAGTCTTAAAGCGTTTCGGAAAAATAAATAAAAATGCAACTTTATTTGTGTTACGGACAGAAAAGTATGCAGTGTTTTAAATCGAGACAAAGTTTTTTAAGAGAAGAACAGTTTTAATTTTGAAATAGTAAAAGTAGAAAATTAACGATAAACTTTGTAAAAGCTTGCAGTGTTTTAAAAATGGTGTTTAGAACAGTGTTTCATTTAACTTGCAAATCAAAATTTAACCATCAAGTGCTTAATATCCACTAGATGCCCATGCAGAGGATGCGTAGACAGAGGACGACACCGTGGGAACAGAACAGGAGCTGTATGCAGGGCGTTGGCCATTTCAACCAAAGGGACGAGGGTTTTCAACATGGCAGACTTCTCTTTTTAAATTTTGGAAGGAGCTATAAGCGTCACTTGGAACCCCCCACTTCGATGTTCCATCGAAACACCTGAGGGAGAGGGAAGACTCTCAAGCCTTTGTCCAACGGAAAAATTAAGGTCATACCTGTACAGTTTTCTTTTTGCAGATGGGAGTTTTTGTTTTGATAAAATTTTAAAAGGGGAAATTGTTCATTAAATTAAATTCATTTAAAAATAGTAGATTCCAAATTGTTTAAATTAAAAGATAGGAGCTGATGACTTTGTTTAAGGGTGGGGATAAAAGAAACAAAATGGCGCAAGACTCATGTTAGAGTATAGCATTTAAATTCTAAAAAGATATTTTAAAAATGTAATTTTGAATTAATAAATTCTGAAAGGGTTTAAACTTGAAATAAATTGAATTGAAAACAAATATGTTCAAACTTATTAACAAACAAAATTAGTAGAAAGAACAGAAAATAGAGTTAAAAAATAGTTGTATTTTAAAAGTGTAAAAATCAAGTTCTATGTTTCAAGATGGCCGCCAGTAAGATTGTTTATTTATATCAGCTGACTGGAAGGTCAAGCGTTACTAAGTAGCATTTGAAGAAATGAAAGGACTTTAAAAGAAATGTTTGTTATTGTTAAAAGAGTTGTTTAGTAAATGACAATTTTAAATACATCGGTTTTGGTTTTAAATATAAATGTTTTTAATAAGAATTAAAATAATATTTTCTGTTTGTTTAAAAAATGGTTATATCGAAATTTCAAATTTTTATAAAATAAATCTTTGGGTATAAATAATACAGATTAAAATCAATGGTTGTTTTTTAAATTATATGAGGTAAATTTATTAACAAATAAAAATAAATTAGCTTAATTTGAGATAAGAAATTTTGGTTTAAATTAATAAAGGGTTGTAAGGAACAAATAATAAAGCAAATATGGAGATAATTTAATTTTAAAATAAATTTTAAATTTTTTAAAGTTGAGATTTAGTAAAGAGAAAAATATAACTATCAACTATGAGTTTTCATAGGATTAAGTGGGTCTAGTGATTGTTCATATAAATAATAGGTATTTTGGTTCATGTTTTAGATGTAAGGAATAATTTGTTTTGTTTTGGTATTAATTTATATATTTTTATATAAATAATAAGATGTTTTTTTTGTATTTCAAAAAAGACTTACATAAAAAAGTATTTCAAGTTTAAATTGAATAGTATGGTTTTTGTTTTTATTAACTAAATTCATTGTTTGATAAATATTAATTAAAATTTTATGAAAATTGTGTTGTTTACATTGTTGTATAGGTTAATTAAATGTCAATGCATTTTATTTTACAAAAGGAAAGGGATAAAAGATTCATTGTGTAAAAGGGTTAAATAAGGGGTTTTGTAAATGTGTTAAATGATTTTCAATAACTATAAAAATGTTTTGTATCAGATTCAATCATGTAATTAGCTGAAACTTTGAGTTTTAATTTTTCAAATAAATATGGGTTTTTCTTTCAGTAAATGAGTCAACATTGTTAAATATAAATATGGGTTATTAATTAATTCAGATGACAAGCTTATAGTGTTAAATAGGTGCATTTGTAAGTTTATAACATGGATTTTATTTCAGAGGAGTTTGATAAGTTTTAATTTATGAAAATAACATAATTTCAGGTGATTGTTAGAAACTAATTGGTAAAATAATGTTAATAATCACAAGTCGTTGGAATGTACAAAATGGTAAAACTTTCCCAGTTAGAAGAAGGGTTAAAATAAAGTTTTAAGATTTGTTTTTGATTTAAAGTAAAGGGTTAAATTTTTTAAAGATTAAATAGTTTAAATTCAAAGATTTTGGTAAATGAGTTGGAGATAAAGTTTAATCCTGTAGTTAGTTGTTTTGAGGTTTCATTTTATGAAAATAGTTTTTAACTTTGTTATGTATAAATGTTTTAAATTGGAAGGGTTAAATTTAAATATATAATAAAAAATCAATGGGGAAAGGTTTTGCATTTTGCTATATTCTTGTTGACTGTGAACAAATTTCAAATTAATAATTAATTGGTAAATTTTTCTGATAAAATAATATAAGCAAGTAAGATGTTTTCAATGTTAAGTTGTTTTAAATTGATAGAGTTTTTCTGGGTAAAATATAGTGCTTACTGTGCCATGAACATTCAAATAAATAAATGTAATTTTAAAAAATAAATATTTTTTTTACTAACTTGGAAACATATTGAGATTTCATATAAACAAGTTTCTTACACTATCCTACAAAGATGGTCATTTCTCTGGTTATATGCCTTTCAAAAAAACTCCTCCCCGGGACGTCCCACCCAAAGGGTTAATTCTCAGCAAGTTAGGTTTTTTGTTTTAAGTCCAGGGATTTATCCACTGGCTGAATTTGGCGAGCAATGTACAGCATTCGTAACTTCGGCTACGAACGGCTCGTAACAAATTTCTTACCCTGCAGCGGGCGCGGGTTTTGGTCATGCTCTTGGAGTTGGTCGACGGTAGGGTTGACCGCTCTGGAAAGTGAACGTGGTGATCAAAGGGGGCGGCACGCGCTATTGGCGTGGGCCGGTCGTTGCAGTTAGTAAGATGGCGCCCGAACGATAGTGGCCTCCGGGTAAAGTTGCGGACTTTCCCGTATAAATATTTCGGTCTCTATTAAAATAATAAAAAGGCATGGCGAAATTCGACCTAGGAAATGTAAGATATAAATAATAAAGAGTTAAGAAAAAAGTTAGATTGCAGTTTTAGGTTGAAACACTGGTAAATAATTAAAAATAGGTTAGAAATTGAAATTAGGAGTTAAATAGTTTAGTATGAGAAATAGGTTTAAAAGAGTTAAGAAAGTAAAGTAGGGGTAAATAGTAGGAAGTAAAAAGAAGGAAACACTTAGACGAACGCGTGCATAGGAAACACACGAACTACATCCAGCGACACTTTTATGTAAATAAAAGGATTTAATAGAAAAGGTTTAGAATTAGGAAATAGGAAGGAGGAAAGGGTTAAAAACAAAAAGGAGATAAACAGAAAAGAAGCTTTGGCAACACAAAAGCAGCAGGAGAGAAGTGAAATAGAAAAGCTAATGGCGATGCTAAAGAAAGAAAAATAACAGGAAAGGTTAGAAAGTCAAAAGAAGGAAGAACAGGATGAGGCTAAAAGACAACAGGAGAAGGAACAAGAAAAATTAGAAAGACAGAAGGAAAAATAAGGAGAGATTAGAAACACAGGAAGAAAAAGAAAAGAAGAGAGTAGAAAGGCAGAAGAAGGAAGAACAGGAGAAATTAGAAAGATATAAAGAAAGAGAGCAGGCCGAAAAGAGATGGGAAAATGAGGAAGCGAGGAGGATAAGAGAAACAGAGGAAAAAGAGGGCAGGAGAAAAAATAAACAACAAGAGAAAGATAAGGAAAAGAAAGAGCGAGAAGAAAAAGAAAAAAGGGATAGAGAAGAGATGAAACAATTCCAAGAAAAGATAACGGAAAAGTTTAAAAGTCATAAGGAAGACATAGCCCAGCACATGGTAAGCATGGACGCAAGAGTGTCGAATTATGAGAGCAAAGTCGACCAATTACAAGTAAGGATCGAAAAGGAGGAGGAGGAGCAACTGGAGCAGGACAAGAAAATCGTGGACCTGCAAACAGGCCTGAAGAAAGTGGAAACCAGCGTTAAAAGAGTCGCAGACAAAGTAAGGAGTGCAGGAGCACAAGCGATAAATGTTGGCTGGATAAAACCACGGGCCTGGGATTATCAGGAGCTTGCAGGAGCAAAAAGGATCGAGTATTATGGAAAGGTCAATGAAGATCCGGTAGCGTTTATAAAGAGCATGTAGGAGCTCTTTGAGGAAGTAGACCCCATGTTAGAAGAAGAGACCAAACTGAAGATAGTGGTTAGAAATTTAAGAGGAACAGCAGAAGCATGGTGGAAGGCGGTACAACAGCCGGAGGACAAATATGAAAGCTTCAAGACCAAGTTTCTTGAAACGTACTGGGGATTTACGGCGCAGGAAAGGATAAGGCGCCAACTAGATACCGGCAGGTATTACGAAATGGGACCATATAGTAGATCGGAATACTTTGTAAGCATGATTAATAAAGCAAAGAACCTGGAACCGCCCATGCCGGAAGGATATTTAGTGAACAAAGTTATGACGCACTTCGGAAGAGAAGTCCGGATAGCAAGTATGGGTAGCCTGAAGATTCACAGAGAATCAGTGGCAAATGCCATTGCTTTTCTAAATAGACTAGAGACAGAGAGTGGATTTAGGGGAGTAAATGGTAGAGAGGGACCACAAAGGTACCAGCAGAGGCCACCTCCAAACATAAGGCCGTCTTACCAAGGGAACACCACCAATGGAAATCCCAGGAAAGATAGGGAGCCGAGGCCACCGCCAAGAGAGAATGTGGCACAAGGAAACCAAACAAAGAACCCAAAAAACGAGGCGGGAGGGTCTCGTACGCAATAAAGAAAAACAAACAAAATGGAGAAAAAACAAGGCAAAGACAAGGAACCGAGACCCGGAAAAAAGAAATGGAAAAAAGGATAGATAGAATGAAGGAAAATAAAGGAGTTAGAAATGAGAGGGGAGCAAGCAAAAACGTGCTGGAAGGAGAAGGCAAAAGGGAACAGAATGGAAACAGGGCGATGGGTGGGGCAGAGGCCAAGGACGCTGTAGAACAGCTACCCAGTAACAGTGAAGAAAGAAAAGAGGATAAAAAGAAAGAAAGTAGGCAGCAGGAAGCTGCAAACCAAGGAGGCCCAAAGAGTTCCAGTGACCTAGTCAAGATACCAGAAGGAAACGTGAATGCAAGCAATCTCAAGATAACTCAAAAACTGCCAAATATAGAAAGGAAGATAAGCCAAAACAAGAAGGAGCCACAACTCAACAGCCCTGTAGAAAGCCAGAAAAAAGTTGGGAGGTCTGAATATGGAGATACGGGACGACTTGCTCGAGGAGGAAGGGTTGTTGCCCCGGCGATCCCAGAATTCTGAGGAATGCCCTGCACTCATCGGTACTATCTGGGAACAGGTAGTGCAAGTTGAGATCGACACAGGCGCGGATGTATCGGTTATACAAGGAAACCTGTATAACGAGATGAAGCGCAAAGGGAAAGAATTTTTGGAATTGCCGGTAAGCAATACAGGCATTATTACGGCGGTGAAGACACCCCAAATAAGAGTCTGTAAACAAGCCTTTATTCCTCTGGGCTTGGGAGGACATGTAATAGAGAGTAGCTTCATGGTGGTGGAACGCTTAAGGGCGGAAATCGTCATGGGTTGCGATCTGTTACATAGACTGCGAGCCCGTATCAACATGGAAAGACGCTTCATAACCTTCGAGGTGGAAGGGGAAATAGCAAATCTCGACTTTGTAAGAAGTAAACAATTCCATCCAGACAGATCAATTACTAACTCGGAAGCTCTTAAAGGAGAAGATATAAGATCTATTCAAGACCATCCAAGAGAGCTCCAAGGGATAAGTAAGAGAGCAACAATCGACAAGGTAGGATGGATTGGTACAAGCGAAGAAGAGGGGCTTGTACTGGCGCCAGCCGAAGTTCTTGCTGACGTCGTTACCCCTATCGAGAACCCAGGGTGGCCGATTCTCGGGGGGGGGGGGGTGGATTGGGACATGGATCGCAATCTGAGGGAAATGTTGGAGCAGATGTGGCTAACGTGAAACAAGAAGCAGACCTAACACAGAGAGGTAGTAAACAAGAGAAAAGGTGAAAGCCAGAAGGCCAGGAGGCAAGAGAAACAGAGCGAATAGAAAGCAAGGAGGGAGTAGCAACTCCAAGCAAAAGAAAAGAAGCCGATGGCAAATCGAACAGAAATGTGCCGGAAGGGAGGAGCAAAGAAGGTCATACACATGGAACAAGTGCGGAAAAATGGGCAGAGCCCAAGAAAGACGAAAGTAGGCACAAAAAGCGTAAAGGACAAAAGGAAGAAATAGGAGGAAAAGTACAAAGAGAGCAAGGAGAAAGGAAACAACAGCAAACAGGATGACAAGGAGGGCCGGAATGTTCCTACGATCATGCGGAAATCGCGGAAGGAAACAAGGATGCGAGCGAGCCAGAGGACAAGAAAAATAAGCGAAATAGGAAGGAGAAATGAGGAGAAAACAAAAGTCAGGATAAGGCCAAAAGAAGCAGACCCAGATACAGGATGAGGAGAAGATTGGGAGTAGTAAATTGGAAGAGCAGGGTCAAGAGAAAGAAAAATAAAAAGAATAAAGATGACCAAACACTGAAACCACGTCGAAAATATAAAATAGGAAACCTAATTACAGTACAGCAGCAGGACGAAAATAAATCAATACTCACAAAGACTCAGGAGGAAAGGCTGAAAAAATTAATAGAAAATTACAAAGAAGTATTTAGCGAGACCCCAGGGCGGTCTAATAAATATAAACACAAGCTAACAATATATGAAGACAAACCGTTCATAAAGAGGAGTTATCCGATCCCGATAAACTATAGGAAACAGGCCCAACAGGAAATCGACGTTATGCTGGCCAACGACATTATCGAGAGGTCAAGAACGCCATATGTCAATCCGATGGTAATGGTCGTCAAGCCAGACAAATCCATCAGACTATGCCTTGATGCTAGGAGACTAAATGACATCACTGTACCAGACTACGAAAGCGCACCAGCGATTGACGAGATTCTTAGGAAAGGAAGATGTAAGAGGTACATTTCCAAGATAGACCTTACGTCTAGTTTTTGGCAAGTACCTCTTACACATGACTCCAAGAAGTATACGAGGTTCCTCTTCAACAACAAGGTGTACAACTTCAAGGTAGTGCCTTTCGGACTACAGAAATCCTTAGCGGCATTGGTTAGGATGATGGATTTGACCCTGGGACAAGAACTAGAGGAAAACATTCTAGCATACGTCGATGACCTGCTATGCTTGTCTGAGACGTTCGAGGAACACCTCGAACATTTACGAACGATCTTCACCAAATTCAGGGAAGGAAACTTGACAAATAATCCAAGAAAAACAATTTTCTGTCAGGAGGAGGTGAAATTCCTAGGGTATATCTTTACTCAGGAAGGATTACGAACAGACCCAGAAAAGCTACAGGCCATACACGACTTCCCAGTGCCTAAAAATAAAAAGCAACTACAGTCTTTCCTAGTTTTGTGAATTACTATGCTCGTTTTACGAGCAAGTATTCACAGGAAACCTCACCTCTTTTGAAGCTCCTGCGCAAGCAACAACCCTGGATTTGGGAGTCAGACATGCAGGCGGCTTTTGATCGTGTCAAAGGGTTGTTTCTCGAGGCAGCAACGATTACACACCCAAGAGCAGGGCAGGATGTATTCCTACAAACGGATGCCAGCCACATAGCGATAGCAAGTCAACTCTATCAAAAGGACGATAACGGGGATTTGGCGGTTATTGGATTCGCTAGTAGGACACTCAAGAAAGCAGAATTGTCATACAGCGTGTGCGAGAAAGAACTGCTGGCCATTGTGCACGGCCTCAAGAAGTTTAGGCAAATTATATTAGGAGCGCCGTTGCACATCATCACAGATAACAAGGCCTTGCAATTCTTAAACACCTGCAATTTCACCAACTCTCGCATCACCAGATGGACACTAGCGATCCAAGAATACCAACCCTCCGTCAGACACTGCCCTGGCAAGGAGAACATACCTTGCGATACGGTCAGCCGCATGTACCAGGTACATCGGGATCGGAAAATTAAAAAACGAGCAGGCAGTTATCAGGCTGAACGAATTGAAAAGCGAGAGACCCTTAAGGCAAATAATCCAATCATTGAAGGAAGGACAAATGGAACAGATAGAAGTAAATAATATAAGAGAAAATATACAGACGTACCCGAGATACGGGGTAATAGAAGGATATTTGTGCTTTAAAGTGAGAGGAAAAATAAAATAGTGATTCCAGAAGAAAACATAGAACCACTCATAAACGAAGTACACCAGGTATACTTGCACGTTGGACAAAATAAGTTGGCTAGGATGCTAGGCCAAAGTTTCTACATAAAAAACAAATACCAAAGGGTTATGGAAGTAATAAGAAGCTGCCAGATATGCCAATGCGCAAAACATACCAACAGGTATTTCCAAGCTATGACAAGGCCAGTAATAACGCAACAACCAGAAGAAATGGTGGCCGCAGATTTCTTAGGACCCCTACCTAGGAGTATAGGAGGGGCGAGACACGTACTAGTGATTCTCGACGTGTTCTCAAAGTTCCTAAAATTATACGCTGTGAAAAGCCCGAACTCCAAAACCTCCATTGACCGCCTGACTGAGTATTTTGGTACAGTAGGCTAACCGGTTGAAATCCTTACCGATTTCGACGCGGCATTTACCTCCAAACAGTGGAAAGAGTGGATCGAGGCCGTAGGAGTGCGACACATTCTCATCCCTGTTCGGCATCCCCAGTTAAATTTAGCAGAGCGCATAAAGCGAGATTTGGGAAGGATTTTGCGGACTTACTGTAGTAGTACACAATCCTCATGGCAAAAATACTTACGATACATAGAAAATAATCACAACCAAATGCCACATGAGATCACAGGCTACACGCCGGCAATGGTTCACTGGGGAGTGGAAACAGACTATGTATGGCAAGGATATATCCCTGAGGATTGTAGAAATGCGGTTGTTGAAACTAGGAGGGAGATGCTGCAGAAAGTATTTCAGCGCATTAGAACAAAGGGAGATTACAGAGCGGCAAGGGCAAATCAAGCTTGTAGGGAGTCTTACTTCCAAGTAAATGACCTGGTATTGATTACTAGGCATAATCGATCCAACGTACAACGAAAGGAAACAGAGAAGCTGTTACTAATTTACTTTACTTTACTTTACTTTATCCAATGCCCGCCCTTGGCTGTTGAACCATTCGGCGTCGAGCCTCCCAGTAACGACCGGTTCTGGACAGCTGGTCGTCCAGTTCAGGACAGGTTGAAATGTGGTCCCCATTCATAATACCATTGAGACAGAGCGGACACGTATCGGATTCCGCTAGGCCAAAACGGTAGAGGTGGGCCTGGAGATAGTCGTGTCCTGTCAGAAGTGGAAAGTCAGCCACGGCAGTTGCTCTATCGCTTGTGGGCACCAAAGGACCGCCACTGCTAAGTGATGCCCTCTGTTTCCCCCTGCATGGCTTCCTCATGATCTTTTTTAATTGAGCGTTTAAGGATTGTATCAATAAGGTGTTTGGCAGAGGTGATGCTGGTTTCTGCATATGGTTGTTGCATCTGCGTTCCATTTTTTGCAAGGTCGTCTGCTCTTTCGTTACCTGTGATGCCAACGTGACTTGGGATCCACTGAAGGCTAATTGACCATTCATTTTGCAAAAGATGTGAGATTGCTTCTCGGCAGTGGAATATGTTCGAACAGTCTGTTGAAGAGTTGTCGGCTATTGCAATTATGGCGGCTTGGGAGTCTATAAAGAAAACAGCTCGTTGGTGGTTCGTTGCTGGGTAATGCGCAGCAAGAGCCTCTGCGGCCAGTCGCACTGCCGTTACTTCCCCATCAAAATTACTTGTGTTTGCCCCAACGCCCTGGCTGATTTCAAATAGCTTGGAGAAAGCTCCAGCCCCAGCTCCAGTAGGATTGAGTTTAGATCCATCAGTTTAGATGTGCAGCCAGTCTGGTTCAGGATATAAAGTGTGGATTGTCTCAAGGGCAGAAATCTTTAGTTCTTCTGGGAGTGCAAGATGCTTGGGGGTTTTAAAGTTTAGTAATGACAAACTTTTGAGAGGCATGGCAATAGTCGGCTTGTTGAAAGTTTTGAGCGGGGTTGGGTTTGATTCACCGATGCTATACCTTCTTCTAAGTTCTTCAGCGTGTTGTAGTGGGCGTAGCTGGGTTTTTAGTCTCTGTGCAGCCTTTCTATAGTTAGTCCAGTATCGGTGATTTACTCTTCTTGAGCGTTCCCAAAATTTAACGTTAGTTTTTCGCGCCTTTTTTGCAAAGGTTCTATGCAGGTTTGCATTTCCATCGCACAAATTGGCGTTGTTAGTAACATCATATTGTTTACCACCCCCAGTTTCGCTAGTTTTGATAGTAGCAATTGCTTCCACACTTTATCATATGCAGCTTTAAAGTCAATTAGTACGGTCAGGGTGGACTGCCTTCTGTGGAAACCATCCTTCACAGCTTGAGTGAACTTCACCAGTTGGTCAACAGTAGAGCGGTTTTGGCGAAAACCTGCTTGTGCTTCGCTTATTGCTCCTTTCATTTCTAAGAAGTTTCTCAGTCTTAGCTCAATCATCTTTTCAGCCACCTTTGAGCAGACACTGGTCAGCGATATCGGCCGGAAGCTCTCGAGGTGGTTACGGAGTTTTCCTTTCTTACGGATGGAGATAATTTCAGCTCTTTTCCATTGGTGGGGGACCCATTTCATCCATGTCAAGTTTATGAGCTTGAGGAGGCACTGCTTTGCTGTTACACCAAGGTGTTTTATAAATTCGGGAAATATTCGGTCCGGTCCCGCTGCTTTTCCATTTTTTAGTGTGCGAATGGCTGCTTCCAGTTCATGTGTTAGGAAAGGGTTGACCATTTCAGGTGTCGGCTCGGCTTTGAGAGGGCCCACTGATTGCTGTTTGATGTATTTACGGTCATTGGCTCTTATGTCAAGGGTGCTGACAGCAGCATAGTGCTTGCAGAGTGCTTGTGCAACGTCTTTTGGGCTGGTGAGCGTCCTTCCATTGAAAATGATTGGTTCCCATGTGAAGTTACATTTGTCGTTATTGAGGCTTGAAATAAAATTGTGAGCTTTCGAGCCGTCCTTTCTAAAATCTAGTTTGGCAACAAAATTACGGTATGTGCTTCTTTTCGATTGGATGATCTCCCTCCTGAGTTGGGCTTGTTTTTTTCTGAGTTGGATACAATCTTCGAGGTTGTTGGTAGTCTCTGCCCTTTTCCTGGCTTTATTACGTTCCCTTTGTAGTTTTGTCAGATTTACATTCCAAAAAGGCTTATATTTATTGACGTACCCTCTGGGTATGCATTTTTTGGCGATCTCTACAATGTTCTTCTCAAAAGCCGCTACGGACTGGTCAGGGTTGTCGTTTATGATGCTAGGAGTGAGAAGCTGATTTGATGTTTGTTCAAAAGCTGTCCAGTCTGCCCTTTTGAAATTCCAGCATGGAAGACGTAGTTTTTGGGCATTATTATTTTTTGGTCGCACCTGTAAGAACAAGACTCTATGACCACATCCCTCAACAGCATCCCTCAGTTTCAGGTCAGATCTGCTTATCAGGTTTGCATGTACCAGGCACATGTCAGGTGTACTGGTGCTTCCACCAAATGATAGAAATGTGGGTCCCGATTGTAGATAGATCAGTTGTGTTTTGTCAATAAAATTCTCCATAGCGTGGCCAGGTGCATTGCAGTCAGAGTAGTTCCATCGGGGGGAGTGCGCATTGAAGTCCCCTAGTTTAATGGAGTTGCGGTGTCGGGATGACATTTCTATGAGACTTGTATTTAAGTTGTTAGTTGGTGGGTTATAAACACCAATGATTTTGTAGTAGTGTTCGTTTATCCAGACTTCTATAAGTACGGCTTCATGTTTGTCGGTTTCGCACATCTTGTGAAGCACCTCAAATTTGCATGCTGCGTTGTTATTTACAACGACAACAATCCCTGAGGCCACTTGTCTAGACCTAGGTAAAATAAAATTGGTAAAATTCATAGTGTGGAAAAAATCTGGAGAGTCTGTTGATGCTCCAGCTTCAACTACAATGAAAACATCTGCGTCCAGTTTATGAATGAGAGTCTTGAACTCTGTGAACTTTGTGTTATTAAGGCCACCGGCGTTCCAGAATAGTACGCGGAGCCCATCGTTCAAGCCCTGAGAAGGGCTGGCTTTGCGATGGCTGCTTGATACTATTGATTTGGTCATCTCTAGAAGGATTTGGCAGAGATTCGTCGTAGCAGATTTAGCGTTACCCAGGGTGCACCATGTGGAGGCCTGCTACATTTACACCCCAAGTTACTAATTTACGAAGGCCCTTTTAAAATAACCAGACGGCTAGGGCGTAAGACTTATGAAGTGGCGAATATTATAACAAATAAAGTAAGAGGGAGATATGATATAAAGGATATAAATTTATATATAGTATAAGAGAAATAAGGTATAAAAACTAAAACCTGATAGCTGACCTGTCGCCAAAATATTAATTATAGAATGGTAATGTGCAACGTTTATATAACTCCAGTATGTATTAGTAAAAGCATGGATTTACGCAACAAGTAAAATGCGATATCAACAGGATGCATGCGCACAGCTGGAAAGGTCAACGAACGGGTGCGTAAGCATTTCCGCTACGGAGCCAGCTGGGAAAGGACTACCTCAAAAGAGTGAGAGGGAAGTACTCCTAGCAGCGTTCATCTATTAAGATAAGCTACTCTGTATGTAGTGACATGAATAGATAATAGGATCTAATCGTTATATGTTAAATAGCTTGTATAATGATAGGCATATTGCATATGTAAATGGTTATATATATATATATATATAGGTATAAATAAAGCCATCTGAAAGGGGGAGTTTTAAGAGTATTTAAGTTAGATTTAAAAAGTTGAAATTTTTTAAGTAAAATGATAAGGAAGCAAAAATTAAGCTATGCAAGGCAAAGTGTTTAGTGTCAGTGAGAGTGAAAAAAATATGCTGCAAAATTAATTATTGTGCTGTATAAGTAATTATCTAATGGTTAAATATAATAATATATGTAGAAGTGTTTCAGTGACACAGAAGAAGAAAAGGACCAGAATGAGGAACTTAGGACAGTAAAAAATTAGAATAAGTAATGTAATATAAGTATTTAGCTAGTACCCACTTATAGGAAATTTCATAAAATAAAATTTTGTTGTTGTTTTAGGTATATTTCACGTACAATGGAAATAGAGAGAAGAGTTAAAAAAATTTATTTTGTCTCAAATTTAAGGGGGGATCTTGTGACGGGCAGAACCCTGGCACAATTGCCACCAAGAAGGAAAATAGTTAAAAGTAAAGCCAGGTTAAGTTTTTTGTTATGACATTAAGCCAAGCCATTGATAAAGGGGTTAAAAATGTAAAGTAACTTATAGGGGGTCATTTGCAAGAGGAAAATTGTCAAATTCGGCCTAAAATTACAAACGACATTTCTATAGATGCAGAACAACAAATAAAGAACAATGACAAGAATACGAAAAATTCATTAGAAGCACGGGAAAAGAGTTATGCAGCCCGAAATGAAAACTAGTAAATTAATTTCTTTTAGGATGTCATTTCCTTTCTCACGGTCTGGCAGTGATGACGACAGACGCACGCATCTAGGTAGGCAAGTTGGAGAAATATCGATTTTTGATTGGTCTGATCGAAACGCGGGAAAAATTGCCACAGCAACGAGCCCAACTGTTAAAGAGGGGCAAAGCGTTACTTGGCATCGAGAGACGGGGTGAGAAGGTTGGTCAAGGGAGTTTGCGTGAGTAGTAGCCGCGAAGAAATGAATTTTTGTTTTAAGTGAATAACAACGATCAAAAACGATGGCAGGCTAGACGGCTGTGTTTCGCTGATATATAGGAAGTGCTGTTTCATAAATGGGGCCCTTTCGGAAAAAGATCTATCCGAAAGCGGTGCTCATAACTAAGACCTAAAGGTGCTGCGTCGTAAGTCTTAAAGTATTTCGGAAAAATATATAAAAATGCAACTTTATTTGTGTTACGGACAGGAAAGTATGCAGTGTTTTAAATCGAGACAAAGTTTTTTAAGAGAAGAACAGTTTTAATTTTGGAAATAGCAAAAGTAGAAAATTAACGATAAACTTTGTAAAAGCTTGTAGTGTTTTAAAAATGGTGTTTAGAACAGTGTTTCATTTAACTTGCAAATCAAAATTTAACCATCAAGTGCTTAATATCCACAAGATGCCCATGCAGAGGATGCGTAGACAGAGGACGACACCGTGGGAACAGAACAGGAGCTGTATGCAGGGCGTTGGCCATTTCAACCAAAGGGACGAGGGTTTTCAACATGGCAGACTTCTCTTTTTAAATTTTGGAAGGAGCTATAAGCGTCACTTGGAACCCCCCACTTCGATGTTCCATCGAAACACCTGAGGGAGAGGGGAGACTCTCAAGCCTTTGTCCAACGGAAAAATTAAGGTCAGACCTGTACAGTTTTCTTTTTGCAGATGGGAGTTTTTGTTTTGATAAAATTTTAAAAGGGGAAATTGTTCATTAAATTAAATTCATTTAAAAATAGTAGATTCCAAATTGTTTAAATTAAAAGCTAGGAGCTGATGACTTTGTTTAAGGGTGGGGATAAAAGAAACAAAATGGCGCAAGACTAATGTTAGAGTATAGCATTTATAATCTAAATAGATATTTTAAAAATGTAATTTTGAATTAATAAATTCTTAAAGGGTTTAAACTTGAAATAAATTGAATTGAAAACAAATATGTTCAAACTTATTAACAAACAAAATTAGTAGAAAGAACAGAAAATAGAGTTGAAAAATAGTTGTATTTTAAAAGTGTAAAAATCAAGTTCTGTGTTTCAAGATGGCCGCCAGTAAGATTGTTTATTTACATCAGCTGACTGGAAGGTCAAGCGTTACTATGTAGAATTTGAAGAAATGAAAGGACTTTAAAAGAAATGTTTTTTTTAATTAAAAGAGTTGTTTAGTAAATGACAATTTTAAATAAATCGGTTTTGGTTTTAAATATAAATGTTTTTAATAAGAATTAAAATAATATTTTCTGTTTGTTTAAAAAATGGTTATATCGAAATTTCAAATTTTTATAAAATAAATCTTTGGGTATAAATAATACAGATTAAAATCAATGGTTGTTTTTTAAATTATATGAGGTAAATTTAT